>SNQJ01S0038240.1:4092-29489 GCA_010110895.2 Picea sitchensis | reverse complement strand
CCAGAAGATCCACCTTCCATTCTTGATGCTACAACCCCAAACTTGCATCATACTTGAGAGAGTGAGTGAGGTGAGTGTGTACAAATGAGCTAGATCATCTCTTATTTATAGTGGTTCTTGTCACTTGTCTGGGTCGACTTGTCCTTTTAGAATCTAATACTTTAATATTAATTATTTTACTGAGTTGACTTGTCTTATAGGGTTTTTACACATCTATTTAGGGTTTCCCTTGCTTCTAGAATATTCTATTCTAGCCAAAGGTTACACATGGACGTTAATACCTCCTGCATCTATGATAATATCAACACTCCCTCCTAGATAGGGATGTATTAACTATAATGGTCTCAAACACATCCATCCATTTCACATGGTATGGACAAGGCTCACATAGTATAGCAGACCATCGTACAGGTAGCATCATCATAGCCACACAGGCTATCTCATAATCACGCAAATCAAGTCACGAGCATCATCATCACTATCCATCTAGCTGGTAATTACCTCCAACACTACTGGTTGGCACACCAGCCTAGGAAACACCTTCAACACTACTAGTAGTCTCCATGGAAATCTAGTAGTAGTACATAGTTACTATAATGTCATCCAAAATATCACAATAGTGTCTATCCATAGTAGTACACAACTACTATCCAGTGGTACACAACCACTCCTGGTAGTGCACAACTACTATCTAGTGACATACAATCACTACCAGTGGAACACATCCACCATAGTAGTATATAGCTATTGTCCATAGAAATATAGTCTCCACTGCAATCCATTGATAGTTACACAAGCTATCATCATGCAGTACAATAGTCTCCTATCATCAAATCATATCATCGCCTGCATCATCTATCGAGGCCATACTCCATATGAGTAATCGGGCATGATGTTGAATAAGTCATGTGTTGAACCTAGCGCACTCAACAGAGTGTATCGCACAAGTCATTCACTCAATAGAGTGATACCGGGACCATTCTTCTAATCTTAACATACATCTGCTATGGGGAAAAATCCCCCTAATCTGGTTCTAGTGACTAGGCAAAGCCTTGACACCTTAAAAGACGAAAATGCTTCTATTTTACTCAAATATAACAATATATAATGATAATCAAGGGAATGAAGAGAGTATCAAAGTATTTACCTTAAGTCCTTCCGTTTGCAATAGATCCCTTCATGTCGTTGTTCATTCCGGGTTGCAGGCCTCCTCCCAATGCTAGCCTGAAACAACTTTAAAGAACACAATATGACAACACATGAATAACTACCAAGATCATCTAAAAGGTTAGATATTCATGAAAACCATCCATAAATATAAGCATAAAGACAAAAAGATCTGGGACAAGAAGTTTTTCTTTTATTAATAACAATATTGGAAGTTACAGCCTGAATCTTTTCGATGTCTCTCCACGAACCTTGCCTAGGTTCCTCTACTTTGACTCCAAGTGCACCATTCCCATTGTTATATCCTCACAACCAACATGCCAATATAAGGAAAAGGGATGGATTGTATAAGGAGGATGGATGGTAGGGAAAGATGAGGATGAAAACTCAGAACGGGATGGAAAAGGCTTGGAATGCAAGGGATAAATTTTGGCAGAGTTCTCTTGCCTCTCTTTCATATATCCAAATTGCCCCCCCCTAGGGCCCTTGTATATGAAGAAGATATTGTTAATCCATTTTCATAAGGACTACATGAAGTAAGATGGTTGTGCAACCCGACATAGCCTGTAAACCCTGCCCAAAAGTGTGGAACTTATTAATTTTTGAAACTTTTTAGAGTACATGCAGGTTGTCAGGTGTGCAGGTATCGTATGTACGCGCGTTGCATATGTACCAGGATGCTTACACCATACAAAAAAGGTATTTTTTAAGAGGAAATTCAGCAAAAATGGTTAGAAAATGTGTGAATGAGTAGACCAATGTCAGTAATGCATAGTAGTGGCATTTAGAGCCTCCACTGCAATCCACTAATAGCTACACAAGATATCATCATGCAATACAATAGTCTCCTATCATCAAATCATATCGTCGTCTTCATCATCTACCGAGGCCATACTCCATCTGAGTAATCGAGAATGATGTTGAATAAGTCATGTGTTGAACCTAGCGCATTGAATAGAGTGTCTCGTACAAGTCATTCACTCAATAGAGTGATATCAGGACCATTCTTATAATCTGGACATACGTCTGCTATGGGGAACCCCCCCCCAATATGGTTCTAGCGACTAGGCAAAGCCTTAACACCTTAAAAGACGGAAATGCTTCTATTTTACTCAAATATAACAATATCTAGTGATAATTAAGGGAAGGAAGAGAGGATCAAAGTATGTACCTTAACTCCTTTCATCTACATTAGATCCCTTCCTATCGTTTTTAGTTCTGGGTTGCAATCCTCCTCCCAATGCTATCCTGAAACAAATTTAAAGAACACAATATGACAACACATGCATAACTACCAAGATCATCTAAAAGGTTATATATTCATGAAAACCATCCATAAATATAAACATAAAGACATAAATATCTAGGACAAGAAGTTTTTCTTTTATTAATAACAAGATTGGAAGTTACAACCTGAATCTTGTTGATGTTGCTCCACGAACCTCGCATGGGTTCCTCTACTTTGACTTTAAGTGCACCATTCCCATTGTTATATCCTCACAACCAACATGCCAATATAGGGAAAAGGGATGGATTATATAAGGAGGATGGATGGTAGGGAAAGTTGAGGATGAAAACTCAGAACGGGATGCAGAAGGCTTGGAATGCAAGGGAGAAATTTCGGCAGAGTTCTCTTACCTCTCTTTCATATATCCAAAATGACCCCATAGGTCCCTTACATATGGAGAAAATATGGTTAATCCATTTTCAGAAGGACTACAGGAGGTAAGATGGTTGTGCAACCTGACATAGCCTATAAAATCCGCCCAAAACTGCAAAACTTTTTAATTTTTTCAACTTTTTAGAGTACACGCGGGCTGTCAGGCGTGAAACTATCGTATGTACACGCACTGCATATGTAGCAGGGCACGTACACCATGCAAAAAAGGTTTTTTTAAAGAGGAACCTTAGCAAAAATGGTTAGAAAATGTGTGAATGAGTAGACCAATGTGAGGAATGCATAGTAGTGGCATTTAGAGTTATAACAACGTCCTAGAAGAATAGTTGTCCCAATAGATATTGAAAGCCCCACAATGGGCTATAAGGACCATTCTTCTAATCTGGAAATACGTCCTATAAGAATGTCAGTCCTCCTAGATGCTGAAAGCCACACCATGGGCTATAAAGACCATTCCTACAGGAATTTTTATCTCAGACTATTTTCTAATCGGGTCATATGTACCATAAATATCAATCTTTACCCATATTCCTTAGAAAATATCGGTCTCGTATCAACCACCCTAATCAGGACATAATGTCCTTAGGGGGAGGANCATTCCTACAGGAATTTTTATCTCAGACTATTTTCTAATCGGGTCATATGTACCATAAATATCAATCTTTACCCATATTCCTTAGAAAATATCGGTCTCGTATCAACCACCCTAATCAGGACATAATGTCCTTAGGGGGAGGAATATTCGACCTGATCGGGCCAATAATTGTTCCTCGAAAGAATATCGGTCCTGGACCATTTTCCTAATCAGGCCACAATTTGTGCCTTAGGAAAATACCAGTCCATGATACGTCAACAATGTATCAACCCAGACCATTCTCCATAGGGAGAATGTCAGTCCACCAACAATTTGTTCTGCCTGGACCATTCTCTTGCTTGAAGAATGTATGTCCACCAACACACTGACTATCCATGATGCCATATATCAGTACTCCCTCCCAATCGAGGAATTCATCTCCTCCCTTTCAACCAAGGGAGGTATCTTCACTTCATCATCTCTAAGCCGTACTAGCATGATGTGAATTAATCATATCTAAGTTGTACTGGCGTGATATGGAGTATCATCTACATCATCTCTAAGCCATACTAGCATGACATATCTAGAATGATGCCAATGCATCATATCTAATCTATATTCCACATCTAAGTCATACTTACATGATGTAGATCAGTGCCTCACAATATCATCTCTAAGTTGTATGACCATCTCTAAGTTGTACTAGCATGACATATATAGCATGATGCTAATGCATCATATATAAGTTGTATTCCACCTCTAAGTTGTACTAGTATGATCATATCTAGCATGACACGAGCCCTCTGCATCATCTCTAAGTTGTATGGTCATCTCTAAGTTGTACTAGAATGACATATCTAGCATGATGTCAATGCATCATATCTAAGTTGTATGCCACATCTAAGATGTACTAGCATGGCCATATCTATCATGATGTGGCTCACCAACATCGTCTCTAAGTTGTACTAGTATGAACATAACTAGAATGATGTCAATACATCATATCTAAGATGTATGTCCACCTCTAAGTTGTACTAGCACGATGCTTCTTGGGCCATTGTATCATCAACAAATCCAACCACATATATCATATCTAAGTTGTACTAGCATGATGTTGAAGCATCATATCTAAGTTGTACTAGCATGATACAAACCAACAATTTATTTTTCACAATGTATTACAGTTGAATCCAACACCTGATCAAATAGTCCAGAAACAAGCTTACAAAGCCATATTGCTTATGTACAAGCATGACAAGCTACAATATACTCTTCTTATATAGTGCTTAGTGCAACAGACTTATGTTTACTTCTAGCCCATAATGTTATAGAAGATCACAAACCTAAAGATATACCAGAAGTACCCTTTCTGTCATCTACAGTCCCTACCCAATCTGAATCAGTAAATCCATGCAGTGTGTACATCATTGTTTGAGGCATATCTCAAACCATAGTTTAGCATCCCATGAAGATATCTCAAAATATTATTTGTATATATCCAATGCTCATGTCTAGGTTCCACTTGGAACTGGCTCAAATTGTTCATTGCAAAGCAAATGTTTGACCGGGTATTAACCAAATACATCAATGAGACAATCAACTGCCAGTACAGGGAGGAGTCTATTGGATTAGAGTTAGAGTCTCTCAACTTCCTCACATTTGTCACCATGGGAATTTCCATGGATTTTCAATCCATCATCCCAAACTTTTGAAGAATCTTTACAACATACTTCCCTTGCCCTAGGAAGATTTCACCATGCTTCTGCTATACTTCTAGTCCCAAATAATAATGCATGATACCAAGATCCTTCATATCAAATTAAGAGGATAGCTCCATATTACACTGAATAATGAGAGGCTTTTCACCTGTTAGAAACAAATAATCAACATATAGTAGCAGGATAATAGGTGCATCATTCACAACCTTGTAATAAAGGTTTGGATCAACATAGCTCTTGGAAAATCGAAGTCTCGTCAAGTAACTGTCAATTCGTGCATACCAAGCTCTTGGAGCTTGCTTGAGTCCATACAAGGCCTTCTTTAATATGCATACATGGGTTTCTCTCGGGTTTATTTCAAAGCCTTGAGGTTTCTCTATGTATACCTCCTCCTCAATTACTCTATTTGAAGCAGTATTTACATCAACTGATGCAAACTCCAACCCATGGATGTTGCAAGAGATATGATGACTCTAATAGAGGTATATCTGGAAACTGGAGAAAATGTCTTATCGTAGTCTTCTCCCTCCTGCTGGGAGAACCCTCTAGACACGAATCTTACCTTGTATTTATCGATACTCCCATCTACTGCATGTTTTATATTGTAAACCCATTTTGAAGTTACTACTGACTTTCCTTAAGATCTAGGCACAATTTTCTATACATCATTTTTCATGATGAAATTATATTCTTCCATCATAGCTTCCTTCCATTATTTCTTCTTGATTGCTTCTTCAACGGTGGAAGGTTCTGCATTGAGATGTTATAGAGAACATGTATTTTATTCCTTGGGACCTTCATGTTTTTCTTCATCGTTGGGATCCATGGATTCTTCTATAGATTTCCCGAAGACAATATTTTCATAAAAAATTATATATTTGTTGGTTTCAACCATAGATTCTGTAAGCTTTTTATGTCTCACTATATCCAACAAATATATCCTTCTTTCCTGAAGGTTCCAACTTCTTTATTTTGTCCTTGGGAACATGAATATAGACAGGACAATCAAATATCATCAAGTTCTTAACACTTGGATTCTTTCCGGAGAAATATTCTTCTGGAGTCATTTTCTTCTATATATGATGAAGACTTCTATTCTTAACATATACGACTATCATAGCTACTTCTCCCATATATTCTGGTCATTCATCATTGCCTTAACAAATTCTTCAATGGATCAGTTCTTTCTTTCTACCACATCATTTTTCTAAGGATTGTAGGGAGTAGTGAGATCCTTCCTAATGCCAACCTCTCTGTAGAATGTCTTGAAATCATATGATGTGTACTCTCCTTCTAAGTGAGGAGGCTGACATTGGTCCACACACATCTGAGTGAACGATATCCAAAAACTTATTTTTCTTGCCACACTTCCTTTAGAATTGCTACTTGGTGAGATTACCTACCTCACCACTTGATAGGGTCATTTTCTCCATGTTTTCAACTGTCACTCTAGCTCCTTCTTAGAGTTATCGCTTGTGACCTGGCCGAAACAAGAACAAAAAGAGAAAAAGTTTTTCCAATAACATTTTCATAAGAACATATCTAAGATAACAATGATGATGACCTTCCCAGGAACAAGAAATGTCTCCTAAAGGAGATGTTAGTTCATTTTGTAAACAAGTGCAATAAGAATATATATCAATGCAACCAAGTATGCCTAGTAGTAATATAAACTTTCAAATATTGTTGTCACAACTATAACAACTATCAACCTTGATATGTGCAAATTGAAACTTAACAATTTGATTAATCAAACCTGGAACCTGGAGCCTCAGCTGCTTATTCCTCTAGATGTAATGAATCCAATATCACTGTTTGGACAAGGTATATTGTACATTCCCTGCAAAATACACTCATGCTTTGTTGGATGATATAACATGAAAATCATATACAAGTGCATAACTTTGAAATTTACAGCATCGTTCAACTTGTCTTCTAATCTGAAACTAGACACCATCTTGATAAGAAGAGGTTAGAAACTGAATAAAAAATGTTGAATGATTAGAAAAGCTAGAAAATCTGAAATTTCAACTTTAATTAAAAAACCAATTTTGACCAAAAGTCAACCTTTGACTTTGACCCAAAAACTCAAAATTGACGTTTTTGCTGGCTGAGGACACCAGAGGGTGCACTAGGCTAGGGTGCACTAGGATATCCAGAAATTAGGTCCAACGCTTCACTTAAGGTGCCCAAAGAGTTGGATTAGGGTTTGTTGCAGTTGCAAAATCAGAAACACTAGTTGCATCTACA
This sequence comes from Picea sitchensis, assembly GCA_010110895.2. Lineage (NCBI taxonomy): Eukaryota > Viridiplantae > Streptophyta > Pinopsida > Pinales > Pinaceae > Picea > Picea sitchensis. The sequence continues at coordinate 22,102 of SNQJ01S0038240.1, read as the reverse complement.
ATTGTTGCCACAATGAGCTTAACAAAGAATTGTCACTTTACCTTCCAATGGTTAGACTGTCCTGAAGGTAGTGTGGGCCCATAATTTGTTAAAATATTCGATGTGCTCATTTTACCATAGTCAATATCACAATATTGTCACCCAAAAATAGGCATGCATCCACCCCCGAGCACCATAACCTTTGCTAGATAGAATGATTCCGGAAGTAGCACTATAACCACTAGATAACCAAGAGAGTGCATCTTTCTCCAAAGATAGCTCACCAGACAGAAGGTCTCAAAACCACATAATAAGAACACTACTCAATTGTAGCAATTGTAGTTGTAGTTACCAAGATTATCACAATACCACTAAGAATGTCATCAAGAATACCACCAATAGACACTAAGGGGTAGGGTGCATATCTTAGGCTAGATAGTGCTAGAGAGAGATACCAAGAACCACCCCATAATATCCACCTTCCATTCTTGCAGCTACAGCTCCAAACTTGCGCCATACTTGAGAGAGTGAGTGAGGTGAGTGTGTACAAATGAGCTAGATCATGTATTATTTATAGTGGTTCTTATCACTTGACTAGGTTGACTTCTCCTTTTAGAATCTAATACTTTAATATTAATTATTTTACCGAGCCAACTTGTCTTATAGGGTTTTTACACATCTGTTTAGGGTTTCCCTTGCTTCCGTAATATTCTATTCTAGCCAAAGGTTACATATGGAGGTTAATACCTCCCACAGATACCATAATATCAACATGCACCCCCTCCTCAAGGGAAAGTGTATGCACAAAAAACTACTATGAATCCCCCCAATTAGAACAAGAAGAAAAACAAGGGGAAACGAAAGTAGAACAACCAAAACCATGGGAATTAAAACTCTCCCCCTAATACTGGGGGAAATCAACCTACTAAAAACCAAGGCCAAGGTAATAATCCCTAGCCTGAGTAGGGGAAGAACCAAAACCCTTTTACTAACAAACCTTGTGCTAGTTGTGGTTCCTATGGGAATCACACTCATGAATGCCCCCTCTTACATAAAATGTGTCAAATGTGGGAAGTAGTTGAGGTTTCCAAGCATGCCAATAGTCAACCTACTCCACCATCCACATTGTAACCAACTGTGTTGAGGAACCATTTCCTGGAACAAGGCTTTGTGTCCACTCCTGAATCTCCCCCATATGGAACACCTCCGACTATTTCCCCTCACAGGAATGGGAATTACAAGATCATCTTCCTAGATTCAATTGTTGTTAATATTACTACTCAATCCTACAAATATGGTATGCCCCCTAAGGAACAACAAACTGAGTCCTCTGATCCCCCCCCATCCACCAATGGACCTTTACAAATTCCTCACCCTTATGCAGACCTCCCTCACAAGGTTCCCAAGGTTGAGTTAAGGAAAATTCCCCTAACCCCAATGGGCGGGGAATCCACCACTATAACGTAGTGGATGAATTAGCTCAGTCCCCTGCAACCATGTCATATTTAGAATTCCTTCAAACATTTCCAACACAAAGGAAGGATTTCCTAGTTTCTTTAGGCATTGTTGATCCATCAAATGATAAGATGGTTACCTTCGATAGTGGCAAGGCTGAACCATTTTGATTTCCACCCTCTCTAGCCTTCCAAGTTCTAATGTCCATAAAAATTTCATCATTCACTAATGTATTACTGATTAAGATACATCCACATTGTCATGTTGGCCCAAATATAGAATAATTTAGGCTCCACCACCCTCATTTTGTCTACAATCTCACTTCATCTGTATGATGGCTAGCTCTCTCAACCTGAAGGGCTTTACCAAAACTGTCTTGTCCAACTAAGGGGGAAATAAGTTTGCATAGACATTGAAGTTATTGATGCCCCATTAGAATATAACATCCTTTTAGGTTGAAGATTCATGTATTCCATGAAGGTAGTGGCTTCCTTGGTATTTCGAAATATGATCTTCCCCAATAATGGGAAACTTGTCACCATCGATCAATTGACCTACCACGAACCTCAAACACAATTCCATCCTAACCATGTGGTCACCTCTTTAGGTGGGACCCAAAAAATCCCTTCACTTTTTGAAATTATCCCTAGAGTCTACAAATATTCAACACTATTGGGTTTCCATTACAGATCCCCTCCCACCATTACCCAACCTAATTATTCCAATGTATGGATGGTGTCATCTATTCATAGAATAATGGGCCCATATCCACAATAATATGACATCTTCCATGCCACCACCAAGAATGCATCAACATCCACAATACCATTTTTGTAAGGTCCCTTTCTTGTTCCCACCTATGAGGATTGTTAGTACCTGGTCATAACCACTCTAAACTTTCCAAACCTAACCTTAGCGATTCCAGCATGGTACTTGGACCCCCCTCCAACTCCTCTCCCACCTTCTTCCCCAAAAAAATATTTACTTTGACCCCTTTGCAACCAATACCCATGACTCTTGTATCCTCTGGGGTACCTGCACAAACCCCACCTCAACTAGAATAGGATAGAAAAATAATTGAAAAGGGAGAAAAACCATGAATAAATGAGCCACAAACACTTCAAAACAAGCCATGGACACCTATAACACTGCATCTAGGCCCATACCCCCATGCACCATACACAATATATCTAGCCATGACCCCTCCATACTCGTCATGGAATCCCCTCCCCTTGATTCATCGACCAATTGTGTTAATACCTTGTGCAAAAATCACCCATGTGCTTTGTGTGACACCTACACCCAGTATTCTCATCATTGTCCCTATATACCCCAATATCGGGATGCTCTTGAGATTCTTCGTCAATTGGATTCCATTAATAGGGAAGATTCAACCTCAATGATAAAATACCCTACTCTCAAATGTGATAAGTCTTACCCAACAAGTTCTCGACCAATCATTGAAATTGGTCCCCCCTTAGTGCAAACTAGTGAGAATACCATGCATATTCTATACTTATCAACTTCCATGGGATCGAAGTTGTTAGTGAACATTCCTTCCTCTATAGGTGTATATCATAGTGTCCCCAACATTCCTTATGTACCTATGGTCTAAACATTAGTGGCACCCTTTTCCACTAGTATTTCATCCACCACTTTCAATGTAGCATATGTGAACCATGTCACCATAATGGGAAACTTGTCACCATCGATCGATTGACCTACCACGACCCTCAAGCACAATTCCATCCTAACCATGTGATTTGGATTATTTTCAACATGAAATGATAGCATAGATATAATAATGAAATGTATAGAGATATATCATATATCAAATAAAATAAAAAATATTTATCAATGATATAACTATAAACACAGAGATACAATAACACACAATTACTATTAATGAGCGAAATATACAAGACTGTAAAAATACAGAGTCAAAGACACGATAGAATGGTGGTATCTTATCTCTGAGAAGAGATGTGACGGCTACTTACATTCACAAAAATATAATTTTACAATGAGGCTCCAAAGTCCTTTTTGTTATAAATAAAATCCAAAACCTTAACCCCGAAAGATGAAAATCCAACAATTTTGTGGACCCCGTTTTGGGTATTTTGGTGTATCAACTTCCCAGGACCGTAACTTTGGCATACGATCTCTATTTGGGGAAAATGATAGCTCGTTAGAAAGGTATCGTAGAGGAGGTTCATTTTGGAGGCTAAATTAAATCCTTTAAATATCATTCAGGTTCTCGATCCCAAAAAAACTTCATTTAGGCCCCAAAAATGGCCCCGGAAGTTTAGGAACCAAAAAAACTGCTAAAAATAGTAAATTGGTGAAAGACTGTTTTGAGCCAGTTGGAATAGGTGGGTGGCCAGTGATATCCTCCTGGATCAATCATCCCTCCTTAGGAAAAAATGGTCTCCATTTTGTTGAGTTCTTGGGGGAGAGGGGAAAGCGTTTGTTGAATATGCATCTTGGTGAGCTACTTTCCTTGATGGAGAAGTTGCGTTGCTTATCTTGTTGAAGGTTGTCATGAACCTATTTTTGGAAGGGTTGGACATTTTAAACCAGCATGGATATATGAGATGACTGTGTGCAAGAAATCATTTCGGTTTGCTTCAATCTTGTCGACCTTCTTCTACTGGACAAAAGGTGCTTGGAATGAGGCTGCATTGGTTGCATTGTTCTTTTGTTCATCTTTTGAACATACTAGAAGAAGATGAATTTTGTAGTATAGGATACTACCTTGTGACACTGTTTAGGTGGAACAGTATTTGGAAATAACTCTGGTATCTTATAGATATGACCCCCCAGAGTAACAATGACACTATGGGGTCAAGACTCATAAATATCATGGCACTTCCACATATATGGTTGGCCCAAAAGGACATCACAGACATCTAGTGGGGGAAAATCACATAATACCTCATCCTTGAAGGGCTGGATGTCATGTGACAATTGGCACTGTTGGCTGACACAACGATCTCGTCTTTGGCGAAGCCACCAATGTTGTATGGTTGTGGATGTGGTGTTGTCGACAATCCCAACTATTTGACGACCTATGCTAAGATGAAGTTCTTCTGGCTTCCACTATCAATAATAAAATGCAGCGGGGCCCCCTTCACCCACATCTGTGAATGAAAAATGTGCTCCCCCTCTTCAGGATCTATGGGTTCTTTTGGTTGAATTGTTGTAGTCATGATAGTAGCAGTGGGGTATGCGTTGATGATCTGTCTTCTACTTTACTCAGAATCAGATTCTGAATCCGGGTTCGAATCTTTCTCTTTTATCTCATCCACCGATAATTGTTTTGAGTGACATTCATTAGTTTTGTGCCAGGGGGTTTTGTGAAAATCACACTACTTTCCAGTGTCCTTCTTCATCTTTTTGTGACCCTTGTTTTCCTGTGACTTAGACTGGTTTTCAGGAGGTTATTTTTTAGGGCCATATTTATCATACTTTGGTTGTTGTGGATTTGCAAACCCTAACTCCTATTTGTTCTGGTGCCTAAATTTATTCTCTATTTTGACAGCATATCGATAGGCATCTCCCAACGATGAGATGTTTAGAAACTCCATTTCAGTTTAGATGTACCTGTGTAGAGCCCCACGGTATTTCAGAACTAAATGTCGCTTTGATTCTTTGATACCTGGATTGGTGCACAAGGTATGGAAGGTATTGGTGAACTCTGACACTTCTTGGCCCCTCTCTTATCGCAATGTGGTCCATCTCATGTATTGTTTGTCATAGTTTCCAACAGGGTAATATTTTTCCTTGACCGCATCCACAAAAATATCCCAAGTGGGCTCAACCCCATATATTCCAGACTCCTTTGTGGAACTTTTCTCCCAGTAAGTTTCCCACCAATTTTTGACATGGGGGAGAGATTTAAGGAGTGCGAAGGTGATGTTTTCCCTGTAAAAAGAATTGTGAACAAAGAATTGTGTAAATTAACTTGTACCTTGAAAGTCGAGGTGACTCCAAAGTGTTCGCTTGATGAAGACRCGTCGATTGTTATCGGCAGGAGTTGAAGGATGTGGAAAAAATTGTCCATCATTTCGTCCCTCTATTGTGTGAGAGCTTTCTCAAGAAACAGATTAATAGAATCRTTTGCTTTGTCATTTTTATTTTCTTCCACCATGGAGGTTTTTGTGGGTGTGCRAGAGTTATTTTACTCAATAGAGACAAGCTCGATACCCAACTTTTTATATTCATACCTCGTCGGGGACATGCACTAGAAAAAAAATGATCAAGAGCAGTCTGCTCTAATACCACTGATCTGGATTATTTTCGGCACGAAATGAGAGAGGAGATATAATAACGAAATGTACATAGATATATCAGATATCCAATAATATAACATATATTTATCAGAGATATAACCATAAACACAGAGATACAGTAATACACAATTTCTATTAATGAGTGAAATGTACAAGACTGTAAAAATACAGAGTGAAAGAATCGATAGAATGGTGGCAGCTTATCTCTAAAAAGAGATATGATGACTACTCACATTCATAAGAGTATGGTTTTACAATGAGGCTCCAAAGGCATTTTTATCATAAATAAAATCCAAAACCCTAACCCTGGAAGATGAAAAGCCAACAGTTTTGTGGACCCCATTTTGGGTGGTTTGGTGTATCAACTTCCCAGGGGTGTAACTTTGGAATATGATCTTCGTTTGGGGTGCATGGTATATCATTGGAAAAGTATCATCGAGGAGATTCATTTTGGGAGATCAATTAAATTCTTTGGCTATAATTTAAGTGCTCGATCCCAAAAAAACTACATTTAGGACCTCAAAATGGCCCCGAAAGTTTAGGAACCGAAAAACTACTAAAATTAGTAAATTGATAGAAGATTGTTTTGAGCCAGTTGGAATTGGTGGGTGGCCACCAATATCCACCTGGATCACCATGTGATCTCCTCTTTAGGAAAAACCAAAACAATCCCTTCACTTTCTAACACCATCCCTAGAGTCAACAAGTATTCAACACTGTTGGGTGTCTATTACAGACCCCCTTCCACCATTACCCAACCCAATTATTCCAATGTATGTATGGTGTCATCTGTTCATAGACCAATGGGCCCATATCCACAATCCTTCATTGGACACTCAAATATGCCATCTTCCATGACACCACCAAGAATGCATCAACATCCACAATACCATTTTGGTTAGGTCCCTTTCTTGTTCCCACCTATGGGGATCGTCAGTACCCAGTCATCATCACCATAAACTTTCCCAACCTAACCTTAGGGATTCCAGTGTGGTACTTGGACCCCCCTCCAAATCCTCTACCACCTTCTTCTCCAAAACCATATTTGACTTTGACCCATGTGCAACCAATACCCATGACTCTTGTAGTCCCTAGGGTACTTGCACATGACCTCAACTAGAATAGGCTAGAAAAATCATTGAAAAGGGGGAAAATCCAAAAGTAAATGGGCCATAGACACTCCAAAACAATACATGGCCACCTAGAACACTGCATCTAGGCCCATATCTCCATGCGTCATATGCGATATCTCTATCCATGCTACCTTCATTTTTCCAAGGCTCCTCGAACTAAAAGAACTTTACAACATCAATGACTTAGAAAATGACCCCTCCATACTAGTCATGGAATTCCCTCCCCCTGAGTCATCGACCAATTGTGTTAATTCCTTATGCACAAATCACCCATGTGCTTTGTGTGACACCTACACCCAGTATTCTCATCATTGTCCCTATATACCCTAGTATCAGGATGCTCTTGATATTATTCATTAATTGGATTTCATTCATCGGGAAGATCCAACCTTGATGATATAATACTCTTCTCTAAAATGTGATAAGTCTTATCCAACTAGTTCCCAACCAATCATTGAATTTTGTCCCCTATTAGTGCACACTAGTGATAATACCATGCAAATTCTCTACTTATCAACTTCCATGGGATTGAAGTTGTTAGTGAACATCCCTTCCTCGATAGGTGTACATCATAGTGTCCCTATCATTCCTTATGTACATTTGGTCTCAACATGAGTGGCAGCCTTTTCCACAAGTCTTTCATCCACCACTTTTAATGTAGCATATGTGAACCATGTTTCTTGTTCACATGGAATTGATAATGGGTTCATGTCCCCCTCCCCTTCCCATTCCCCTATCAGGTTGGTTCTAACATTTGAGTCTTTAATTATGATGAAGACATTATGAAATCCCTCACTACACCTGATTACCCTTGGGATGCTATGAATCAACATTCATATTTCTTAACTCAACATCATTTTTCTATTGATCAATATGATGTTGAATCAAAAGACATTACCCCCCACAGATAGGTCAATTTGTTCAAAAATATCATTCCCACCTTTAATGATTTTGAATAAGGGAACATGGAAAATATTCCACCTACCATCAAGGTGAATATATCCCAAACCACGGGTGTCAAACAAAACATCCTACTGGGGGCAAGATGCTTCCTGGAAGAAGTTGTTGGTAAAAAGATCACTTACAAGAGTTTTGGGATATTTTGCTTGGTCATATTCCAAGATTTCTAGACTCATCTTAGTAATTTTTGAACATCACATCGATACTTGGCTAGATTCCACCCCCATTTCACAAAAACAAAGGCATATCCACCCTAACAAGGTACCCTCCATCAAAGCCGAAATTGAAAAATTACAAAAGGAAATATTTATTTATCCCATCACATACACTTCATGTGTCTCTACTCTAGTCCCCATCATGCATAAACAAGGCACTATCCATGTATGTAACAATTTACATGATCTGAACAAAGTTTTGTCCCAAATACAACTACCCAACACCATTTATTGATCAGGTTATTGATGAATGTGTGTTACACAAGGTATTATTATTTATGTATGGATTATCATGTTATAACCAGATATGTATTCATCCACAATACCAATACAAAAAAACCTTCACAAATCCATGGGGAACGTTTTTATACAAGTGATGCCATTTGGGTTTAAAAATGTAGGATCCACCTTCGAGTGTGCCATGTCATACTATTTTCATGACTTGGCTCACATTATCCTAGCCTATCTCAATGATATCACTACTTGTTGAAAGGAAAGGGTGTAACACTTGGAAGACTTGTGAACCATCTTTCTTAGATGTCACAAATACATCATATGTTTGACTCCTCTCAATTCTATATTTTGTGTGCTTGTGGGATGGATTTTGGGATTTATCGTCTCCAAAGTGGAATCATTGTTGATCCCATTAAGGTTAAGTCCATTTCTAAACTTCTTCCCCCTCACAATCTACACTAATTGCAAAGCCTAAGAGTAATGCCAACTTTCTGCATTGGTTCATCCCAGATTATGCCACTACTTCCCATGGGTTCTTGTGATTATTACATTCAGATATCCCATTTGTTTGGGATGATGAATCTCAACAATATTTTGGTGTGATTAAATGGGCCCTTCCCTCATTTCCCTTGATTAGTCCCCTAGACTTTGAAAAGGATTTCATCCTCTACATTTTCTCTTCAAACTTCGTTGTTTTTGGATTATTAGTTCAGGATCGGCTTAATGGATGTGAGAACATCATTTACTATGTGATTAAGAACCTCTTTGAACCCTCCTGTCCTATTCACATAACAATAATTTGGCCTTGGCTATCACATTATATGTTCAAAAGCTACAACGTTACATCATGATGCATAGAACCAAGTTTATCACCAACTCTAACCCTATGTCCTTATTATTAAGATAGTGGGTCATCAATGGGAAGTATGGATGATGGATCGTTATCCTTCGAGAATTTGACTTAGAGTTTGTGACCCCAAAGAGTAAAAAACCTTTATCCTTTTTTAAATTCATTTTTTAATTCAACATTGGTACACATGACCTATCCTTGAATGATGACTTGCCTGATTAACATGTGATCACCATATCCATTGATGATCCTTGGTATGGAAACATTTGAGGATGGACACTACCCAAAAATTCATGTGTGATAGATATTTGTATCCTATTTGTTGACTATTTTCACTAGGTTAATCATTGTACTAACTGCCAACTTTTTTCCCCTAAGGCACAAACCCCACCAACCCCATTGCACCCTATTATCACCACTGGTACATTCTACAAATGGGACATTGACTTTATGGAGTGTTACCCACCTTCCTCCGATGGACATAAGTACATCATTGTGGCTATCGACTATTTCACCAAATGAGTTGAAGACATTTCAATATTCAACAACAACACGACTACCACAACCTCATTATTCTTTAACATGTCATTTCCTGATTTCTTGTCCCAAATAAATTGGCTTCTAAGCATGGCCAACTCTTTGAAGATCAAATATGGGATGCGCTTGCAACCATGTTGGGTTCAAGCATCAATATTTTTATTCCTACTATATATAGGGGAACAGAAAAGTCGAGGCTTTCAATAAAATCCTTAAAACTATGCTCCAATGGACAGTGGACAAACACAAGATCAAATAGAACCATATGCTCTTTCCATCCTTATGGGCCTATAGAAATTATGCAATGACTGCCACTAGATTCACACCCTTCCATATCATCCATGTAGAGGAGGTAGGTTTCCCATTGAATTTCAAATCCCCTCCCTTCATATTTCCATTTAAATTCTCCTTGATGCCACCCCATTAGAATAAATACTAGTGATGTTGGAGCATGCCAATGAAGACTATTGAGTTTCACTACAAACCATCAAAGAAGATAATCTATGCACCAAATCCCAATATGACTGAAAGGTCCAACCACTTTTCTTTCATGAGGGTATTCGCATCTTAGTTTACAACCAAGCCCATGATATCTTAGGTTAGGGGAAATTCAAACCATTATGGAAGGGCCCTTACATTGCCAAACAATGTCTAGGAAAGGGGGCATATCTCCTTGAGGTTCCTGAATGAAAGATTCCCCCTAACCCTTGTAATTCACTCTAACTTAAGAGGTTTTACCCTTGATAATCCTACTAGAGTGTCTAGGAATAATGTACATAGATTAGATAGCCCTTTTTGCATCCATTTATTTTGTAAAGATTGCATCTCATCCATTGTCTTCTTGCATCTTTCAGATAGACCCTTCATCCAATTGTTACAATGGTTATTGTTGCATGAGCTTTTTGTATCAGAATGCTACATCGGTTATGCCAATGGTCTGAGGAATTGCTCCAAGAATCTAGCCTCAATGGCTTGGGCCCTATTTACCTCCGTGCATACCATTTTTCACTCTAGTGGTGTTTGCATTGGTTCATCCACCAATAACCATGACGAATATGATGTTGTGATTGGTTTATTAGCCAATTCCTTTGACCATCTCATTTGTCACCTTCATTTTTTTTTCCATTCCCAACTTCTCATCATGAAACTAAATGACATTTATCATGTGTGTAACCTAGGCATCTTTAGAAAATATCTACGAGTTAAACTTTTAGCATGATCATTTGAATCAATTTCATTTAATCGTGATCCCAGGAGACACAATACATTTGTAGATACCATTGAAAACAACATTCTAGACTGACATTTAACACATGTATATGTAAGAAGATAACAATTCACGTCCATCTAATCTAACATGAATACATTTTTACATGATCAAACCATTTCATCCATAAGACATCATGTATATATGTCCATCATAATATAAAAACCAAAACATCATAAAGTGTTGTATCAATTTGAGTCCACTACTCTACAATAGAGCTCATTGGCTAAATTGGGGGTGTTTCAGACCTAAGGTTTGTGAGGCTTGTCCAAAAAATACCCCATAGGTGCTTGCATATTCAATCTTCAAATACTAAAGAATGTCTAACCCGAGATGCCATTAGAATAACAGAGACCATAGGTTTCTTGTAAGGTCTGAAGGAAGGGAACATATAGGATACATTCACTATATAACTATGAAATCATTCATAATTATTATGAGATTATTGCGGAGCATAATATAGAGACAACAAAAATTTATATCATTAACTCATAAGATGCAGAGATAATTGTGCTTTAGAATTTATTCATTAAACTCAAAGGACTTTAGATACAATTCCATAAAAAGAGGCTAAATCSTTTCCATAATACATTAACAACAAAATGGAGACACACCATGCGCTCATATATCCTTTCCCTCTCTTATGTTAACACATGATATCTATTAACATAGCCATAAGTGATACACAAACCAACTTGGAGCTCTAATTCATCTACCRSTTTTCCCTTTGATCATTACTACTCTCCTAGTGAACAAAAATCCAACCCTTACATGACCACGTGCATTCCCCTTAAGTCTAGTGGAGTGTGGAAATCATAACAAACTTGTCATCTCACCCTTAACCTCGACCATGACCAGTCGGGTTGTTTAAAAAATAGTTACAATATTTATTGAGTATCTTTGAGTATTCATCCTAGATGTGATCTCTTCAAGTCCTTACACACAATACAAAATGAGTTGGTGTGCACAATATATATTGGATTGGTGCATGAACTGAAACTTGGCACCACATGGTGCATCTTCTTGGGCATGCAAACATTGTTTAATTGTGGCACACACACATTATTCAAACCCTTAGGGTTCCAAAAATCCCCTAACACTATTAATTGTCTCTCCCTTAAGCCAACGATGTTGCTTCGTTAGTAGCTCCCAAATGAAGTCATGAGAACCACTAGTTGGAATTAGTGGGATGTCTTCAACAATATCTATTTAGGTTAATTTTTTTAGCTTGTCTAGTGGTTTAACCATGTGCAAGCCCTAGAATTTGTTGTCAATCCCATAGATTCTAGATGTGAATTCAACCCTTAATAACTTGGATCTTGACCTCTCACTCGTTTATTTTTGTCTAGACTGTTTGAGGATATATTTCTTTAAGCATACATTCTAGAACCACTTGCACCATCCGATCCAATTCCTTTGTGCAGGACTTAGAGATATCACCCCAATAACCTCTAGGTCACTGGCTAGGGTGATATTTCCATCGTGCATAACCTTTGTCTTCTTCCTTTCACTCTCTCGAGATTGTTGATACCATTAAATACAATGGGAGTTGCACATGATAGGAGGGGTGACCCATAGAGTTGGACTTCCTGATTTAGAAATGGTGTTTATTCATGGTGTAAATATCACTAGATCTCGTATCTTAGGCTCCGGGGTGACCTCCGCATATGCATCGAAGCACAGTTCATAGAATTGTTTGGCAGCTTGATTGTTGCAGTTGGAAAACTGTAGGTTGGGTCCCCTGCCCAAGAGATGGAACCGAAGATGTAATTATCTTGGGGCTTTAATTTTTGTTCATCGAAAATCCTCTTTTGTCTGGAGCTAAGAATGTACCTCTTCCCTATGGGAAGTATCCATTGTTCCAGGGAATTCTCGATTGAAGTTGAATTCCCTATACTACTCACTCTTCCGGTCAAACCTTTGTTGTATCAATGGTATGCACTCTATTGTTGAGACTCTCTATGTGTAGTGTTTGAACTCCTAACGAAGTGAATGGTGACTAGCCATGGGGGCTATAAATAACCATGTGTTGATTTTAGCGCATGACCCTTTTCTCTAGCAAGTAGGATTTCAGGCCTACTAGCTATATCTACTAGGATGAATATTCTTGATTCCCTTGTTGTCTAGAGCTAATGTGTCCTTAAACATATTGTATTGTTGATGTTCCTTTTGGGATGGGTTTCCATAAATGTCCTCATCCCTCATACCTACGTGATTTGGCCAAATTTGATTGTTTCACCCTTCATTGCTTTCAACCATAATGTGTCTCGTACTCCACCTATGAGAACATGTTGTCATGTTCTACATAATTTACGTCCATAGGTGTTTCACACCATTTATTGAATCTATGAGGTCTTTGCACATAGAACCATATCTTATCTCCCATATTACCTAACCTTGTCCTATTTTTTTTATTGAATATGTAATTATACCTTCCTTGATACCTACCTACCTATGCCCTACACTATGCTAATTGTTAAATTGTTTATCCATTTAGGGAACACTTAACCCTTGTGGGCTATAATACACCTTGAACTAGATACTATTAATTATTCATTTGATGACCTTGTAGTGTTGCTAACTTTTCTACCCCTGCCTCACTAATATATACCAATCTAAATCATCCTAAACAACACATTAACATATTAATAGGGTGTTTGAGAAACTCACTATCAAATAACAATACCAAATGACTAGGTTGTATAATTTTACACCGAATATTGCAATCGTGCCAAGCCTTCTATTTTTTTTCTTGGCCAATTGGTTGTCACACACAATTATTTGATCTTCTTCAAGTTCCATTAGTTCATTCAATCGCTTCTAAAGGGATTGGTCATTCCACATCTGTGTTGCGAGAGAAATTTGCAAACTTGGTACCATTAATCCTAAGGGCATCATGGCCTCTTTACCATAGACCAACCTGAAGGGAATATGATCAGTCAATCATTTACAGGTCTTTCTATATTCCCATAGTGTTGTTTAAATCTTTTGATCCTAGTCGTCGCACCACACGTTATAAACCTTGGTTAGTGCATGGTCTCATATAATGTTGAAGGCTTCAACTATGTCGTTGTCTTGTGGGTGATATGGTGTACTCTTTTGGTGATGCATCATAAATTCCTGAGTGGGAATGTGTATTACACATGAAATTTGCACACCTAGGTACCTCGCCCTAAGTGTCGTAAAGTGTCATATAAGTGTCTCATACACCTTGACACCATGGAATAACCTATGTCACAATCCCTAGTCAATGTGGAGGAGGGATATATTACATGAAAGCCAAAATACCAAGTACACATGAATTATTATTAATATTCATGGAAAAGAAATTGATTAAGTGTGAGAATCAAGTGCACATGAATTATTATTAATATTCATGAAAACAAAAGTAATTAAGTGTGAGAATCCACCTCACATTTGGTTTCCTATTTTTTAGGGAAGGTGGAGGATCTCATGGATGGTTGAAATATTTCCTCTTTAAAATCCTTGAGAGATATTTCCTCCCCAAAATCCTTAAGAGATATTTTATCCCTATATATCTTAGAGATCCCTTTCTTAGTGGATCTGATGAGAGATCCTCTCCATGGTGTTTAAGCCTCCAAATCCTATATAATGAGGGATTTCCATGGAGGAGGGGGAGAGAGGAGTTTAGAGATACCAAACTTATGATCTCATGAGAAGTGAGGGGAAAGTATTGTGAAGCATATAACTTATGATCTCATGAGGAAGATGTCATTTGGAACATCAGCATTCCATGTGTGGACTGTTTAAGCAAGGGTTTGGACAAGGAGATCTTGATGAAGCTGTTGCACTCACATCTATGGTTGTAAGTATTCTTCATTGTTGTTCTCATTAATACAATCAATGCTTGGAATGTTTCTTTCAAACTTGTACTTGTTCCATATAAGTTTGTCTGCAGTAGATGGATCTATGTTTTAGCTAATCTTAGTAGAGTAGGAAGTTTTTTGTACTTTTGCTTGTCTTGCAGGGCCTACCAAGGAGCTCAAGATCGAAGCTCACCCTGGACCTTGCAGGGACAACCGACGTTCATAAGTTACATGCCTTCCTCCTTCTCTTTTGTTCATCAGCTTGATTAGATCTAAAAGGAAGTCAATGTCCATGTTAAGCACCTTATGTATTAGAGTTAAGGGTCTAGCTCTCAAGAGGAAATCTACGTGTCCACAGGGAGATTTTCCTACAACAGAAATTGGCGACTCTGCTGGGGAGGAAATTTGATTTGTGTTTCCTTTCACAGATCTTGTCTTGGCCCTTTTCCCACTCATTTTATCTTCTCCATTGAATTTTGTATTCTTAGAATGGTTTTATTGCCTCTTTGTGTCATCATGATCACCCTGATTGGCTGAATTTTCTTGAATTTTTTAGTTTCTGGGAACTTTTCTGAGCTGTTGAAGCAGAGCGCTACCCTGCCTATGTTATCAGAGTGCCAAAGCTCCCTGTTGGTCTTACACAGAGTGTTAAAATTCTCTTGTACCCGTTACACCAGAGCGCTCCCCCCTTTTTGTGAAAAATCCTCTAGTTTTTCAAATTTTTGGGTTCAGTTTCTGCTTTTTACATTTGCTCAGGGTCTCATACTTTCAGTCCATATTGGTATTGGCCTTTAGTACCCTGTTTTCTAAGGATTCATCCTCTTTTGTTTGGATTTTTTGACATTTTTCCTTTACTATTTGGAGGCAATTTGTCGTTTTCCTCTCTTATCTGACTGAGTGAAAACTGTGGTGAAGGACATCATAAATCTGTGAATCATCTCATTTGGTTCTTTGAGGTCATTTTTCTTGGCATCTTTCTTTTGTGTGAATTTTTTTATTTTCTTTGTTATCTTTTGTCTTCTTTTTGCTTCTTGTTTCAATCATAGCAAGAGGGTGTGATGTTTGTGCAAAATCTACTTATGCTTGTCCAAATCTCCTTGATCTAAAAAGTTAGTTGGCAGGAGAAGTTTTTCATTGAATTAATCATCATTCACATACAAACAAGAAATATACATCTTAGTGGTTGGTTTTCATATTAGAAGACATTTCTGAAATGTTTTAGCATTACATTGGATTTGATTGAGAACAAATTGATTGACATTCCATATTAGTGTTTGATAGTGAAAACAACTCTTTCTCTCTCCCTTAAATAGGCATTCATTGAAAAGAAACAATTGCTTATCATATTCTATGCATGTTTTGGGAGTTGAGTCATCATTCCATTAGTTTCACTTTCATACACCCTTTGAGTAAAGAACAACTATAAAACAAACGCTAATTTAAAAATTATCTAGAATATTTCTTATTTTTAGGATCTTCCACCAACATTAGACAAGGATTAACACTTTGGATTAGGCTGTGAGTACAACTCTCCAAAGTTTTCAAAACAAACATTAGCATCCTGAGCTAGGGAGAGTCAAATCCAATTGTCGTATCGGTTTTCTGGGATCCCCCTCTCACACAGGGGTTACGCACGAGGTCACATTCAGGCGAATTACAAAGATTATCCCTCTGTGGTTCAACTATTTGTAGTGGTCGAATCTTATATTGGGGGTCACTTGAAGGTATACCCATGATTATGTGTGGGAGCCTCTCGGATTGATTTCAGACTTGTTATCCTACCCATACATTCGGATCGGACTGTCGACTGTACTCGCCCAGGGAATAACTACGAATGGGTGTCCTTAGTAGTCACAATATTTAGGTACTTACATAAGGTAACAGTGAAGGGAAGTCTCACTGTACCTGGAACATACATTGGTCAAACTCACTTGGGATCCTTGGAGGGTAAATCCACAATTACTACGTGGAAGCTTGCACCAAGGTGAAATTCCGTTAAGAAGGTCACCATTGTAACTATTCTACCATATCCTAGCCCCTTCTTGACTTGATCACTCGACGTTGGATTTCATCACCAACTAGTATGATCATCGAGAGAAGTTTTGTTTGCTTGGTTGATTCCTAGATTTTATTAGCATATGTTGTTTCTTTTTGTTAGTTGGCCCTAGATTCTCAGTGTGTTCTGTTATTCTCCAAAATTGAGCATGTAGACGATACAGGTCTTCGTCGATCACGTAGGATGCAAAGGCTACCTCTAGAAGGCTATCAACCCTTACCTCCTAACCCTCCAGAAGACAACTACTGTGGAGAGGTAGAAAATCAATCTGATACTGGAAGTGTTATTGCTCCTCCATTAGATAACTCAGAAGGAAATTTGGTTATGGTTGAAAATACCACTCCTCACACTACATCTGTGTTGGTAACCCCTCTCGAACCACTTTTTCTTCGTTTAGACTCCCTTGGGAATGTCATAGACGAAGAAGTCCCACGATTACCGGAGAGAAATTTTAAGAAAACACATATAGGATCCACATAACCAACATTTGGTGATGAGTATAGGACTCTTGTTCATTCTAGAACCATAGTAGATACAAATCCCACACATGATTGTTCTATATGGAGGACTTCATCGGGACACGATCTCTATGAGCATTTTGAATCCTTTTGACAACCCTTTCATCCTCATGACCCTCCTGGTGAAACAGGACCATCCGGTCAAACCATGAATCACCCAGTCGATCAGGTCATGAACCCTACTGTTACGTAAGCACAACTCCATCGTAATGCTGGAATCATCACCTCTACTCATCTCTAAGTCACTTCAATATCTACCCCCATTGTTACCATCTTTTACTCTACAACTCCACATGTTCCACACGATCCTGCTGGGACATATTTTCACCCAAGAATGAAGACCCCTGCCAGCCAAACACAATTGGCTGGAGGGAAACCACCATCTAATGAACCTTTCCTTCCTGGAGGACTACCATTCTATGGCGGGCCTACCCCTCTCGGGGGACAACCCCCTTTTCTGCTCCTCTTGGAGGGAAGCCTCCGTTTTCCAGTCATACCCCAGTCGTTAATCCACCGTTGGCAGGGGGCAACCTTCGTTTGCTGGAAACCCTTCACAATCCTGGGGAGTATCTTCAAGAGGAACTTTTATTAAACCCCACGTTGGGGGGAACTCGTATCATAACCCACTAGGAGGAGTATCAAATTTTGTTCCTTCCGGAACATCTTACGGAAAACCTTATCCGGGCG
>SNQJ01S0038239.1:38045-67031 GCA_010110895.2 Picea sitchensis | reverse complement strand
TAGACTTTATGTTTGTAGGGTCCATCAACTAGTCTAGGCTAGAGCCTTGATCTAGGTTGGAGAGGAAACTCTTCAAGGCTGCAAAACATACATAAGAGTATGTTCTAGCGTGTGTTAAAAGTCCAATATTGTGAAATTTATCTGGGACCCCCCTCTAACATAGGGGATAAACATGCGGTCGTGTGTGGAAAGGTAGCGGAGATAACCCCTCCAAAGCCAGACCAAGCGTATTGGGGAACGCATATAGAGGGATTGTTTTGGGATTCCATCGAATGCATTTTCCACGGAGCTTTGTGGGTCTCGAATCCATTCAAGGTCCTCAGTTGTCTTCCAGACCACTTTCTTTCGATACCCTTGACAGGTTTCGGGCTTGATACCCTACTCATTGCGGTCCACCCAACTGTCAACTATACCCGCCTGGTGATTGTTCACGCGTTGGAAACCTAGTTGCCATTATTTTAGGGACTTACACAGGTGACTACGAGGGTAGACCATGGTACCTAGGACAGACATAGAGCCACACTTTACAGAGTATACCCAAAGGGTGCTTCCATGTTCGAGTTGCACTTGAACCGATAAGTTTCTCTAGTGTTGGTTGTTGTAACTGTTCTTCCAAAATAGTTTAGTCATTGCTTGTTTTATCTCATAGGGACTTTTTCTAGTGTGTGTTGTTTTTGAACGAATATAAATCCCTAATGTGTCTTTGATCGTCTCACACATTGGAGGATCACGAGCTTCGACAGTCACGAAGGCTTCTTGGCCTTCCACTGGTTACACTAGATCCACCCCCGCCACTGCTAAGGCGAAAGCTAGACCCACAAGGGTCTTTTGAAGCGACCAGGTCATAGGAAATTGTGCTCGACCAACATCTGTAGGAACCAACCATTTCAGACCTTGGAGTGGAAGCTCTTGGTCCATTCAAAACTCAAACCACTGATCTTTCGGTGCCCATCATCGTACATATTTATCCTTAGAAGCACCAGACAGTGTCACATGCAGCAATGGAAACAAATGTTGCCACTTCATTTGGGAATTCTTCTATTCCCACTATGGATGTCACCACAGGGGGTGTTCCACCTCCTAACCCACCGTCGTTGGTCTGATCCACCATGGTCTCGACTGCCTCTACCTTGAGCAGTTTTCTGATCCCATATTTGAAGGTGGCTAATGCTCCTTCCACACAGAGTGTGACAGGCCCTCCATTCTCATACAGGATTCCTATCTCAGGTACAAGCCTTGTACTCTCCTACTCCACTTTACAGACTTTAGGTCTAGGGGCAGGGAGCTCTAACGCTCCTCTGTAAGGACCCATGAGGGGCACTTCTTCTCCCTTTAACACTTTCCCTTACAAAGGAGGTCATATCCCTCCTTCATCCCCTTCGCTCGGTGGTGCCCACCAGCAATCCATCGGGTCGAACACACACCATAGTTCATTTGGAGCAGGGAGTCAAGGATCACCTTCTCATAATATGTCGGTAGGTTCGACACCATTTTCATTGTTCGGTGCATTTGGTAACAACACTTTCTCGTCAGCTTCTTTCCCGACTGGGGGCAACCCCGGTTATGGAAAACCTAATCTTATGCAGGGTATTATTCTTGCACAAGGGGCAAACCCAAGAACTTCTTTCGCATCAAGACCTTGGAATTCTTGGCAAGGATCAGTTCCCTCATCCAGAATGTGGATCTGGGGCAATTATTTTCACAACCAATGGAACCCCGGGCAAGGTGCAGTACCTATGCCCATGGGATCGGCATGGGGAAACCCTTCCCAAAGCCCTCTGAATGTAATGCATGCCCAACCATCTACGTCCTATTTCGGGAATCATCCGATGATGTCTCCTCAAATGCAAAATCCATACACTGGTCATGGCCATGGTTTTTACCAGAACCCGGGCCAGCAACCCAACTTTTCCTAGCAACCTAGTGCCATTCAAACTCCAGGCCCCTTTTTCCATGGTTATCACCAACAACCCAAACTACCTTTCCTGGAAACCTTGCATTTTCCACACTTAACAAGGTTGTTGAACGACCCTATCTGTCACGATCCACGTTGGACACCTATGCCGACAAAGTTTCCTTCGGACATACCAAAGTTTGAAGCCAAGCCTAATGAAGATCCAAGAGATCACGTGACTACTTTTCACCTTTGGTGCTCATCTAATTCATTGAAAGACGACTCAGTACAGTTGTGATTATTTCAACGTACTCTCATTGAGAGTGTTGCAAAATGGTACATTGAGCTCGATTTCTCAAGATACTCTTCCTTCGATGAATTGGTAATGGCTTTCCTAAACCATTTCCAATTACCTGTGAGATACGATGCTGGCACAGAATTGCTGGCCAATTTCGAATAGACAAAAGTGGACCATATCTCTGATCACATCCGAGAATGGAGACGTCGAAAGAGTTTGATTAAGGTGCTAGTCCCACCAGCATTCATGCTTGAGTGGTTCCTTAAGTATTTGGTCCCATAGCTATCCAAATACGTCGCAACGTCGGGACTATTTTTTGAAGAAGATGCAATCATGAGAGCTCAACAACTTGAGCTAATCTATTCTCAGTCTGGTCTACTATACGAAATCTTGCTAGATGTGCCATGATCAATACTTGATAAAACCAGACAGAGAGATGGACCGCATATCGATGGTATTGTTGGTTCAACACAAACAAAGCTTGTTGAACAACTAACGAAAAAATTGCAGCAATTGTCTATCCAGCATATAGTGGCCAGCTAGACTACTGTTTCAGCTGCTCCCCCTACCCAAACGTCGGATGTACACAGTGTGCAATCAAAAAATCTGAAGGCCACCCAGCTGGCTGATGGAAATAAGAAACAACATAAGAAGGGTAAGGGGGATAAGAAACCCACTAATAATGCTAGCGGGGGCAACACTGAAAAAAGGAAGTCGAGGTATCTGTGTAATCTGTGCATGGCATACCACTCAACTCACCAATGCCCTCGACTTGCAGAGGCCCAAAAGTTACTGTCACAGCAGCAACCTGCTATGTTAACAAACCCATTTCAACATGGCCAAAATCTAACTCAAGCCTCTACAAGCGTGGAAGGGGGAAGCCAAGGACTCCCTCTATCTTCAAACAATACTACATCCACGAATGTGTATATGATGAAAAGTGATGCCTACATATTAAATAGAGCACATGATTATAGCTGACACAGCTGCACTCCTCGGAGCACGTCTGCTTCCTCAGGACCTTCTTTCTCTCTCGGCCCGAAGAAATCTAAGGTTCTTCTATTTCCCTATCGGGAAATCTGCACCCACATTTCTCTTCTCGTAATCCCCCTTTATTGAATTATCGGGGAATTGGAACTCGTGACTTTGCGAGTTCACTGCCGATCACTGGGTTCTTGAGTCCCCGAGACTCGATGTGTTAGTCAACGCTGACTTCCTCTTTCCTCTATCGGGACTTCAGCGCTATCGCGACTTCGCTACTCGTGTTACCAAACACCCAGTTTTCCAATCTCCGATACCTGATGCGCCAAAACGTCGATGCACCCGTGAGTTGACTCCTCCACGGTCACGTCTCCCCATCGGAACTTCGGACTTCGCGAGATCATGAATCCTAACGTCCAAGTTTTGGGACTTCTTGCTGCGAGAGCCCGATATGAGATGCCACCTGTTCTCCACTCGCCAATCCAGTTGTGGCCCACACTATTTACTCACCCGTCGGAATATCGCGTATCGCTATATCACGACTTCCGTTGCGAAGATTTGGAGTCTCGACTCACGAACTCCCGATATGTCGATCCACGAGTAGAACCAACTGTCCTCATGATCCTGATCAATGGCACCGTCCTCCTGAACTTCAATCCTTTGGGAAATATAACACTGTATCTCCCCTGCAACTTTCCAAGATCTAACGGTCCTCAAAAACTCAGATATTCTCCTCAGAGAATACCGACCGTCTATCCTTTCTGACGAAGTCTATGGAATGGCTGAGTGTTTCTCCATGAAACTTGTCACCCCGGCACACAATCTTGCGACGCTCCTTGGCAACCTTCACGTGCAACTCCTCGGTGCTCTGTCCTTCAACAAATTTGAAGGGCTATCCCTCCTGAGCTTTTCCCATGACTTTAAGTCTTCTCAGGAACTCCTGCACGCACTCCTTGCGGCAAATCTTCAACCCTGTCTAAGTGTTGAAGTCTTTCGACTATGTGCACTCCTGCAGCAGCAGTCGTCTACACTTCCCTCAGGTTCGCAACCCTGAGACCTTTAACCAGCCTGTGCACTTCTTGCACGGCTCCTTCGTGCCCAACTGCACTCTCAAGGAAGTGAGAACAAAAGTTATCTCTAATTGAACCCTTATGTCAACGCACTCCTCGTGGAAAATTCGACTGCACTCCTTGCAGGAATCCTCTGGCTCAATTAGAGAAACAATTGAAACTCATTCACTCTTCCTTCCAGACCTCAAATCCACCATGAAGTCACATACACAGCATATAAAACAAAATGTGTAACAGGAAACAAACATCCATGAGAATAACATAAATACACAGAGAATCAGACACAAACCATGAAATTGAATCAAAGCTCTTTCTATTAATTCAAATGTCTGTACATGGGTGTTCTTCATACAGTTCTCTGCATGCTCTTCTTGGATTCTCTTCTGAATTCTCTAGCTAATGTTACAATGATACCATGAGGGTGTCTATATCCATTTTCCCTCATAGACTCTAAGCAATCAAATCTAGAATTAAATTCCTATCTAACAGCATTAAATCTATTAAATGTCGACTATCTACTAAGGACGAGAGCTATCCTCTCAAGGTCCATTACAATACACAAGTGCACCTCATCTTAAATGACACATTTAAAGTCACGCAACAATATTCCAAGTGTTTTCAAAATTTGTGTTGGCTTGTCCAGCTGTCTTCCGCTTCCACGCTGGCTCGCTTGACGTGGGTGATGCTCCTGCATCATACTCCTCGGCTTGAAAACTTTCATGGGATCTTGTCCATGAGCTCCTACACGGTCTATCCATGCTTTTGTATTTCTGCTTCACTCTCCCAGCTGGCATCTTCCACTGGGTGGCCCTTCCATTTGACCAGATACTCATAGTATTCCTTTCTTCTGGTCTTCTTACCCACTCTCTTGTCCAGTATGCACTCCATCTGCGGTTTCTCTGCAACTTGCATCTGTTTCATCCACTAGATCACTGGTTCCTCAGTTCCAATCTCTGCTTCTCCAGCTCTATACGAGTATAATTCTGTGACATTGAATATCGTAGATATTCCGATGCCATCCAGCAACTCAATCTCATAAGCATTTTCTCTGAATTTTCTCAAGACCTTGCATGGCCCGATTTTCTTCAGCTTGAGTTTATTATATGTTCCCCTTGGGAACCTTTCCTTCCTCAAGTGTGATAGAACCAGATCACCAACCTCAAACTGAAGTCTTCTTCGATGCCGATCTTCTCTGTGCTTATACTCCTGATTCGAATCCAGCAGTCGTTGCTTCACCTTGTGGTGAAGTTCCTTCATCGCCTCAGCGAACTCTTCTGCACTAGCACTGCTAGTAGCAGTCTGTTTTGAATCTCGCAATTAAGATACTCCTCTTGACTGCATCCCATATACAACCTAAAATGGACTTCTACCTATGCTTCGATTTACTGAATCATTGTATGCGAACTCTGCTTGTGGCAATATGCTATCACAGCTGCTATGGTGCTCCATCACCAAGCTTCTTAGCAAGTCTCCCAGACTTTTGTTCACGGCTTACATCTGTCCATCTGTCTGAGGATGATAAGTATAACTGAATGCCAAGTTAGTCCCCAGCTTCTTCCATAAGGTCCTCCAAAAATTCCCTATGAATTTATTGTCTCTGTCTGAAACAATACTTTTCAGCAATCCATGAAGTCGAATGACCTCCTTGAAAAAGAGATTTGAGATGTGCATCGCATCGCTGGTCTTCTGGCATGGTATGAAATGTGCCATCTTAGAAAACCTATCCACGATCACAAATATTGAATCAACACCTCTTTGCGTCCTTGGAAACCCCAATACAAAATCCATGCTTATCGCCTCCCATGGTCTCTCTGGTATGGGCAATGGCTGATATAGTCCCGCATTCTGCTTTCTCCCTTTGGAATGCTTGCAAACTCGACATATGTCAACGAACCTCTTGACATTTTCTCACATCCCTGGCCAAAAATATGATTCACTCATCTTCTCGAATGTTTTGTCATGGCCAAAGTGTCCTGCCAATCCACCACTGTGTTTCTCCTTCAAAAAGTTCTCCCTCATGGAACATTTCGGAATACATAGATGATTGCCTCTAAACAACAATCCTTCCTGGATCATATAATCTATCCAAGGGGTTCTGTCTCTGAGAACTGGATTCTCAGCTGCTTCATACACCTCTGCAAAATCTGCATCACCTGCGTACATGTCCCTGAGATTTTCAAAACCCAATGTTTTGACCCGGAATTCCTGCAACAATAAACACTTCCTGCTCAAAGCATCAGCCACTTTGTTAGCAGTACCCAAAATATGCTTAATTACAAATGTAAAATTCTGCATATATTCTACCCATTTTGCATGTTTCTGATTCAACTTCTCCTGTTGAGTCACAAACTGTAATGCGTGGTTATCACTGTACAATACAAATTATTTTGGGATCAAGTAATGCCTCCACTTCTTCAGTGCCTGTATGATAGAATAAAATTCTTTATCATACGTAGAATATTTCAGCTTCGCCTCATCCAGCTTCTCGCTGAAATATGCAACCGACCTGTCTTCCTGACTCAAGACCGCTCCTATTGAAAACCCACTTGCATCACATTTCACCTGAAATGTCTTCAAGAAATCCGGCAACACCAAAACCGGTTGTTCCATGATCTTTCGCTTCAACAGATTGAAGCTCTTCTCAACCTTTGTTGTCCAATGAAAAGACTTATGCCATTTCTTCACTGTATCCATCATTGTTGCACTAATCCCACTGAAGTTCCTGATGAATTTTCGGTAGAAACTAGCTAATCCATGAAAACTTCTCACCTCGAAAACATTTCTCGGTGATGGCCAATTCTTGATCACTTCCACTTTATCCGGATCCATCCTCAACTCATTAGCCAAAATAACAAAACCCAAGTAAATGAGCTCTGTCTTCATAAATGAGGACTTCTTCATATTTATCAGCAGCTTTTCTTGTTGTAGCTTCCCCATCACTGTAGCCAAATGCTTCAAGTGTTCTGCCACTGACTTACTGTAAATCAATATGTCATCCAAATACACGATGACAAACTTTTCGATGAACTCCCTCAGGACTTCATTCATTAACCTCATAAAGGTACTTGGTGCATTCGTCAAACCAAACAGCATGACTAGCCATTCATACAAACCTTCATTTTTTTTTAAGGCTGTCTTCCACTCATCGCCTTCCCTCATGCGAATTTGATGATATCCGCTCTTCAAATCTATCTTTGAAAAATACTTTGCCCCACTCAGGCAATCCATCAGATCATCCATTCTTGGCAATGGAAACCTGTACCTAATGGTTATTTTGTTGATCGCCCTTGAGTCGGTACACATCCTCCAGCCTTTGTCTTTCTTCAGACTGAGTATTGTTGGAACAACACATGGACTCAAGCTTTCTCTGACTAACCCCTTGTCCATCAAATCCTGGACTTGTCTTTTAACTTCCTCATTCTCCTGCGGCGTCAACTGTAGCTTTGTTTGGCAAACTAGCTCCCGGTATGAGATCAATGTGATGACTCACACTCCTTATTGGTGGCAATGAACGAGGTAGTTCGTCCACTATGATGTCAGCAAACTCTTCCAGCAGTTCCTGAACCTCATCTAGCAAATCATCCACTCTCGTGCTAGTCAGAATAATCCTCGGCTTTATGACCACAAAGAATTATGGATCTTCCTTCTTCTTCACCTCTGTAAGAAGTTCCTTCCCACTCATGAGAAGTACTATGTTGCTTACCTCCAGCTTCACCTCCTTATTCTTTATCGGAAGCAACATATGGGTTCTCCCATTCTTCTCCAGGGTATATGTGTTCATTCTCCCATCATGAATCACATTTCTGTCATATTGCCATGGTCTACCCAACAATAAATGACATACATCCATGGGAATAACATCACACAAGATCTTATCATTATACCCTCCAATTTTGAATTCGACCAAGCATTGTTTAGTAACAGTTACCTGGTGTCCTTTCTATAGCCACGAAACTCTGTATGGGCTTGGATGATCAGTCATCTCCAGCTCCATATTTTTTACCATCTCTATAGATACGATATTATCCGTGCTACCACTGTCAACAATGACCTTGCACACCCTGTCCTTGGTCTTGCAAGCTGTTCTGAAGAGTCTGGTCCTCTGAACCGAGATTTCCACCTCCTTCTCGGGTGTCAAAAGGACTTTACGCATCATAAGCGATCTTTCACCTTTAGCGTCTTCTGCTTCAACATCCCGCCTCTGTGCTTCGGTGATGTGAGCTTCTCTAATGTCCTTCTTTTTCTCTGGACACTCGTAATATTTGTGCCCATTCTTCCCACATGTGAAGCATGTGATCACTCCACCTCGGCCTCTTCCTCTACCTTTAGTATGAGGAAACTTTAGTACGAGGAAAAGTATTGCCATCAGCATCTCCTCCGCTCTGATCTGTATGTTGTCCTCTCTGCTCATCATATTGTTGTCCTCGCTGTGAGGTTCCACCCCTTTCAACTTTACCCTGAGGTTTTTTCCATTCCTCCTTGGGCTTCTGGTACTTGTCTTGGGCAACTGTCTTGCCTCTGGGCTGACTTCTGCCTCGCCCTCGCTCACCTTGCTTACGACTCAGCTTCTCCTCCACTTTCAGAGACATATGATAAGCGTCCTCCACGGTTCGGATGGTTACCATGCTCAATTCATCCTGAATGTCGTATCTCAGACCATTCAGATACCTGGCAACCTTCTCATCATCTCTCTCCCGATGACCTGCTCTGATGTTCAGTCGATAGAATTATTTAGTGTATTCTTTCACTATCATCAGTTTCTATCTCAGGTTCTTCATTCTCCTGAACAGAGTGATATGGTAATCCCTTGGGATGAATTTCACTTTCATCTTCGCAATCATTTGATCCCAACTCTTAATCTTTTGCTCGCCCTTGCAGCGTTTTTCAGCTTGTAGCTTGTCCCACCACAATGTTACATGTCCCTTCAAGCGCGTAATAACATGCTTGACTTTCTTATCCTCTTCGATGTCTTCATAGTCAAAGTAAGTATCAAGAGCTCTAATCCAATCTAGCAGCTCCTCGGCATCCAGATTCCCCTCATAGACTGGAATGTCCATTTTGGATTTTGCACCCATCCTGGCAATAGCTTTAATCAATCGCTCAGTTGATGCATCCTCGGCTGCAACTTCCTCTTCTCATTCAGCCTCGATCTCGCTCTCGGAATCACTAAGATCCCATGCACTAGTTGTGCGTCTTTGTGCTGTCTCCATGTCTTCGAGTCTTGCTCGAAGATCTCTCATTTGTCTCTCCATTTCTGGATTGACTACCTGCCTACCTCTTCTCCTCACCTCCCTATCTTTTGGATCAGGTTATTGTCTTTCTCTTCTTGGCAGCATGGCAAATTTACTTCCTTCTCTGCTACAGAAATCAAAGAAGTATTCCTGCTCTGATACCAAAACTGACGCATCCGCACTCCTCGGAGCACGTCCGTTCCTCAGGACCTTCTTTCTCTCTCGGCCCGAAGAACTCCAAGGTTCTTCTATTTCCCTATCGGGAAATCTGCACCCACAGTTCTCTTCTCGTAATCCCCCTTTCTTAAATTATCAGGGAATCGGAACTCGTGACTTCACGAGTTCACTGTCGATCACTGGGTTCTCAAGTCCCCAAGACCCGATGTGTCAGTCAACACTGACTTTCTCTTTCCTCTATTGGGACTTCGGCGCTATTGCAACTTCGTTACTCACGTTACCAAACACCCGGTTTTCCAACCTCCGATACCCGATGTGCCGAAACGTCGATGCACCCATGAGTTGACTCCTCCACGGTCATGTCTCCCCGTCGGATCTTTGGACTTCACGAGATCGTAAATCCTAACGTCCAAGTTTTGGGACTTCCCGCTGCGAGATCCCGATATGAGATGCCACCTGTTCTCCACTCGCCAATCCAGCTGTGGCCCACACTATTTACTCACCCGTCGGAATATCGCGTATCGCTATATCGTGACTTCCATTTCGAAGATTTGGAGTCTCGACTCACGAACTCCCGATATGTCGATCCAGGAGTAGAACCAACTGTCCTCGTGATCCTGATCAATGGCACCATCCTCCTGAACTTCAAGCCTTTGGGAAATATAACACCATATCTCCCCTGCAGCTTTCCAAGATCTAACGGTCCTTGGAAACTCGTGGATTCTCCTCAGAGAATACCGACTGTCTATCCTTTCTGACGAAGTCTATGGAATGGCTGAGTGTTTCTCCACGAAACTTGTCACCTCGGCACACAATCTTGCGATGCTCCTTGCCAACCTTCATGCGCAAATCCTCGGTGCTCTGTCCTTCAACAAATTTGAAGGTATATCCCTCCTGAGATTTTCCCATGACTTTAAGTCTTCTCAGGAACTCTTGCATGCACTCCTTGCGGCAAATATTCAACCCTGTCTAAGTGTTGAAGTATTTCGACTCTCCGCACTCCTGCAGCAGTAGTCGTCTACACTTCCCTCAGGTTCGCAACCCTGAGACCTTTAACCAGCCTGCGCACTTCTTGCATGGCTCCTTCGTGCCCAA
The DNA here is from genome assembly GCA_010110895.2 of Picea sitchensis. Classification (NCBI taxonomy): domain Eukaryota; kingdom Viridiplantae; phylum Streptophyta; class Pinopsida; order Pinales; family Pinaceae; genus Picea; species Picea sitchensis. The sequence continues at coordinate 56,285 of SNQJ01S0038239.1, read as the reverse complement.
CTGCACTCTCAAGGAAGTGAGAACAAAAGTTATCTCTAATTGAACCCTTCTGTCAACGCACTCCTTGCGGACAATTCGACTGCACTCCTTGCAGGAATCCTCTAGCTCAATTAGAGAAACAATTGAAACTCATTCACTCTTCCTTCCAAACCTCAAATCCACCATGAAGTCACATACACAGCATATAAAAGCAAATGTGTAACAGGAAACAAACATCCATGAGCATAACATAAATACACAGAGAATCAGACACAAACCATGAAATTGAATCAAAGCTCATTCTATTAATTCAAATGTCTGTACATGGGTGTTCTTCATACAGTTCTCTGCATGCTCTTCTTGGATTCTCTTCTGAATGCTCTAGATAATGTTACAATGATACCATGAGGGTGTCTATATCCGTTTTCCCTCATAGACTCTAAGCTATCAAATCTAGAATTAAATTCCTATCTAACAGCATTAAATCTATTAAATGCTGACTATCTACTAAGGACGAGAGCTATCCGCTCAAGGTCCATTAAAATACACAAGTGCGCCTCATCTTAAATGACACATTTAAGGTTGCGCAACAATCTTCCAAGTGTTTTCAAAATTTGTGCTGGCTTGTTCAGCTGTCTTCCGCTTCTGCGCTAGCTCGCTTGACGTGGGTGATGCTCCTGCATCAATAGCAAGCCAAACACCTCTGAAAAAGGTAAAGAAGTTGAAACCCCATCTCTTCCTCTCCAGATCGAGAAGATGTTGGGAAAAACCATGACATGCATCCAAAAAGGTGCATTTAAGAAATATTCTCACAACCCAAATGCAAGGGCCGCCCAGAATTACTCTGAGGTGGAGGATTTGTCTCAAAGCCCTTGTGAGATGTCTTCTTTGGAAGTTCTCCAAAGCTGCCCTTCCTAGAGAAAAGCTTTGTTAGCCGCTTTAGGATCCACTGAGACTTGTAATTCGGATACGATCATGCTTGATACAACCAACTTGAAACCTTGTCTCCCTTACCATGTAGCATTCCAGATAGTCATGGCTTACACCATGAAAATTTTTACTCGAAACATTTTCCACACGGTGATTGATGAGGGCACCTCAACATGCGTAATGTCTTTGGTGTGTTGGAAGGCCATTGGCCAGCCTGTTTTGTCTCTATAACCTACTCTTCTTACCACTTTCAACGATCATTCGTTCCGACCACATGGCATTATCCCCTCTTTTATCGTGTAGTTAGGAGGGAAGACCATGTGTGTCGAGGTTGAAGTGGTCGATGCAGCTCTCGACTACAATCTCTTGTTAGGGAGGAGTTGGACCTATGTTATGCAAGCAGTAGTCGCTACAATTTTCTGGGTCTTTTTGTTTCCACATGAGGGTCATATCATGACCATTGATCAGTTGTCCTTCTCCCGTCCTGACCCTTCATTAGGGCCATCTGCAGTCCCAATGATTGATAACCCTCAACCCGGCATTGTCAACATAGGGGTTAGTTTGTGCCCACCTTTGATGGGTACTTTCGATTACCCACCTCCTCAAGGTGATGTTAGATTCATATCTGACTACCATAAGGTTGATATTTTTCAAGTTTCATCATTTCGCATGACTTACTTTAATGATCTGTGGATTCTTCCTTCCCCATCGGCCATGATGGAAGGGACAGGGCACCATGGTATGTCCATGCCCTTGTCCATGACAGAAGTGGCGTACTCTTTAGTCCAACAAGATTCCACCGACCCCGATCCCACTCCCACACAAGAGTTAGATCCAATTCTAGAGCCTATTTGGGCTCAAGGTTCCCTCATCGATACAGATTCTTTAGACTTAGTATTTCCCTCAGATGAAGCAATCATTGAAGCAATGACTAGTTCAGACAAACCCTGGGACGATCTCCATCATAGATATTACTTCCTCCCATAGTTAAGCAGAATTGAAGTAGGGGAATTCACCTTGACTATGACTGGAGATAGGTCTTGTCCTATCAATCCTTTGGCTACACATGTTGTTTATGCCGAGGGTAATATGGAAACCATCGCTGAAACTATACCTATAAACATCTCCAAAGCCCCTGGCATCGTGGAGAATGTTTTCATCGGAGCTAACTGTTCCCCCAAAGAGATTCAAATCTACATAGATTTATTTAAGGAATTCCACGGCGTTTTTGCTTGGTCTTACGAGGAGATTCCAGGCATCGATCCAAAAATTGTTGAACATGAAATCATGACTTATCCTGACACTAAGTCAGTTCGGCAGAAGCCTTGTCCAATTAATCCTAAGAAAGCAGCAGCTATTAAGGTTGAAGTAGATAAACTTCTCAAGGCAGGTTTTATCTACCCCATCCATTTGACCCAATGGGTGTCAAACCCTGTGTTAGTTAACAAAAAATAGGGTACGATTCACGTATGCATGGACTTCCATGATTTGAACAAAGCCTGTCCAAAAGATAATTTCCCCACACCATTTATTGACCAGATAGTCGATGAATGCGAAAGTTGTGAGGCCTTTTCTTTCATGGACGGTTTTTGGAGATATAATCATATACAAATCAAACCCGAAGACCAACACAAAACAACATTCATTTTTCCATGGGGTACATTCGCGTATCATAAGATTCCTTTTGGTCTGAAAAATGTTGGACCTACCTTTCAGCGGGCCATGTCTTTTTCTTTCCACGATCTCAAACATATCATCGAATCCTACTTAGATGATTTAGCATCATGATCTCATAAGAGAACTGATCATCCCACACACCTTTGACTTATCTTTGAGTGATGTTGCTACTTCCGGATTCACTTGAATCCCAACAAATGCAGTTTTTGCATGATGTCGGACCATCTGTTAGGTTTCATAGTTTCAACAACAGGGATCATGGTCAATCCTCTCAAGGTTGAGGCAATAGTTCAGTTGCCTCCCCCACGTACAATCCTTCAACTTTAAAGTCTATAGGGAAAAGCGAACTTTTTGCGGTATTTCATCGCAAACTATGCCGAGATCACAAAGGGATTTATTCTCTTACTAAAGAAAGATGTTTCTTTTCATTGGGACGATGCCTCTCAACTCTCCTTCGAAGCATTGAAACATGCCCTCACAACTGCCCCTCTGCTTTGGCCACCCAATTACAACAAATATTTCTTATTATACTTGGCTACAGCAGAGTCAACCATCGGCATGGTATTAGTTCAGGAGGATGATTTTCTCTCAGAATATGTGATTTATTACCTGAGCCGAGGCATGGTGGGACCAGAACTCAATTATTCTCATATCGAAAAAATTGTGTTGGCAGCAGTCCATGCTATCCAACGGTTATGTCATTATGTTTTGTTTCGTAAGACCATCGCCATTGCCATTGTGAATCTATTTCAATACATGTTGACACAACGGGTAATCAACAGAAAGATCAGCAGATGGATAGTTTTCCTCCAGGAATTTGACATAGATTTCATTTCGGTGAAGTCCAAAAAGTCACTGGTCTTTGTGGAACTCATCTCAGAACTTCTGGTCGAGTCAGGTGATGTTACGCCTGAAGATTCACCTATTCAAGGAGACATGTTTTTGATAGCATCTTCGGACCCCTGGTATGGAGATATACTTGTCTATCTCTAGACTTTGAAATGCCCCACCTTTGCTTCTCATGATGAGCATCGTCGTATACACCATCAGGCCAAGAAATATCTCATACTCGATGATACTATGTATCATTGAGGTGTATATTGCATCCTTTGTCGGTGCCTCACTCATGAAGAAGCGGAAATCACGCTTAACGATTGCCATACTAGAGCATGTGGAGGTCATTTGTTTGGGTTGGAAACAACCCAAAATATTTTACGAGCCTATTACTTCTAGCTGACACTAATCAAAGATTGTATCGCATCAGTCAATAAGTGCCACCCGTGTCAAATCTTCTCATGGAAGATGAGGGCACATCCCGCTCCCATGTTTCTTGTCGTCGCTGTTGGCCCCTTCACCAAGTGGTGGATTGATTACACTACCTGCAACCCTCCTTCATCAAGGGGGAATCATTATATCATCGTAGCAGTAGACTACTTCACCAAGTGGGTCGAAGCTATGCCAACATTCAAAGATGATGACGAGACTGCCACCCTCTTTTTGTTTAACCAGATTATAGCATGTTTTGGTGTCCCGAGAGATATTTTCACTGACCATGGTAGTCACTTTCAGAACAAAATGATGACCAAGTTAACAGCAAAGCTTGGGTTGAGGTGAGAACATGCATCACCCTACTATCCTCAAGCGAATGGTCAGGTGGAAGCTGTCAATAAATCTCTTAAGACCATCCTACAATGAACGATCAATTAGGCCAAGTCAAATTGACATTTGATGTTATACTCGACATTATGGGCCTACCGAACATCTGTTAAGACTGCAATCGGTTTCTCACCTTTTCAACCTGTTTATGGGCTGGAAGCAGTCTTGCCCATAGAATGCCAGATCCCATCTTTAAAGTTGGCAGTACAGTTATTTCCAAACACCTCACCACTTGAAGAGAATTTATTATATCTCGAGCAGCTCAATGAGTAGCATCGTGATGTGACCTTAGCTAACTAAGCTCACAAACAAAAATTCAAGTGTCAGTATGATCTGTTCGTTCATCCTCAGATTTTCTCGGAAGGTGACCTTGTCCTGGTCTATGACCAAGATAAGGCCCCCTGGGGGTAGACAAGTTCAAACCCATGTGGTTAAGACCTTTCATCATAAAATAGGTTCTAAAAAAGGGCGCTTATCATCTGGTAGACTTTGAGGGAAATTCTTTGGTAGAACCTAGAAATGAGCTCTACCTCAAGAAGTATTACTCGTAGGTAGGTCACCTTGGGTAACTTTTTGTAACATATGTATAGTCTTTGTACTATTACTTTTTGGTTTCTTTTGGTTTTATGGACGTGTCATTTTTTATGTTATATTTTTTCACTATGGTAGATATCAAGTGAATCATAGGTGTTCGTTGGATTCACAGATGGCGCTAGCCGGCACACTCGAAGGCCTGCCTCTGCAGCTTGGGTGAGTTTTACACCTCAGGGCTAGTTACTATCTTCAGGAGGTATATGTTTAGGCGACACCACAAACAATGTCGTTGAATACAGTGAAATTATTGAGTTGCTTCGTGATGCTTTGTCACTTGGTATCTCTCACCTCCAGGTCTATTTAGATGCTCAGTTGGTTGTGTCTTAGCTAAATAGAGTCTATCGTGTTCATGATCCTACTTTACACCGACGGTTCCTTAGGGTACATCTCTTAGAATGAAGCTTTGATTATATTACATATTTTCATGTTCCTAGGAGATTAAATCAAGTCACAGATACTCTAGCTAATCAAATTTTAGATTGGTATCTCACACACATATAAGAAAGACACACACATGCACATGAAAATACATTTAAAAAAAAAAAACAAATGTAATCCATAAGACATAAAAAAGACATAAAAATCCATATATAATATCAAAAAGTATCAGAGTACATGCGTGGGTGAAAGCGCCTAAAAAATACATCCATTAATGAGTCATATGGATTATTCCCTCAAAAATATACAAATAGTTCCCTTGGGACATGAAACATCCAGCCTAACTAAGGATGGGGCCTATTGGCCCTGTTGTAATGGTCAATGAAGTTTGCCAAAAGCCGAAAAAGTCAAAACCACGTCCGTGGTGCCCCCAATACATGAGGTTGCATAGATGGGGGCAGATCCTCGATCTCTGCCATGGGGAATGTGTGAGTAAGTGAGGTGAAGTTTTGCTCTACTCGTCTCAAAACTCTCTCAGCCTCACTGGCTGGAGGTACTCCTATTGCTATCGGCCTGCCAGCTACGACTGGGGCTGCCTCTGGTCAAGGACGTCGTATGTTCCTCACATAGTCCGTTGGTCACACTGGCCCCACATCTGCACATAATAGACACTGGTCACACTGGCCCCACATATGCACATAACAAACACAGATATGTCAGATACTCTAGTGTATAAAAAAATGATATATATAAAAAAAAAACATAAAAATTACATATATTTAACAAAACAAAAAAATGAAGCAAACTTACCCATCTCTCCTCGCTGCTCTCCGAGAGGTACCGAAATCTCAGGATCTCTAGAGAAGTCAATATCAGCATAGGGATAGTCCTCTATGACCGGAATCTATCGTGACCACCAAGAAAAGAACTTGTCATCGAAGGCCTCAATGGTCCTCCCTTCCCCCCTGGCGTGGCAACAACAACGCCCATCTGCATAATGCAGGGAGAGAGGCCTCATGCCCTCATATAGTCTCTCTAGGAATGAAACTAGGCACTCTCTCAAAGAAGAAAGCACAAAGAATCATCCCAAATCCGAAGTTCCTATGATTCCGCATTCGACACTATGTTAATTGTCTCTTCATACAATCCAGTAAAGTGGTACTCCAGTCAAATATTTGTGCATTTAAGCACTGAACTGCACAATTCATGTGCACACGGGAACCCTAATGCAAAGACATGGACCCAATAATCTGCCCAATGAGAAACACAATCACTTTTAGTGATAAGTTAGAGATCTTGCTTATCGGCACTTGCGAGCTCGTTCTGTCAGTATCGGCTTCACAGTGGATTCCAATCAACTCTGATATGTTATGAGGCCCGTAAGGAAAGGTACAAAAATTGATTGGTTCCCCTCTCCTCGAGAGGCCAGTCAAGAAGTATATATCATTTTTCGTTGGAGCCAACGACTTTCCCTATAACATAAAGGCCTCTGCATCGGGATGCCAATAATCCACCAAGGCGTTCAGTAGCCTAGGTTGTGCATGCATGAAAAGACAATGAAAAAAAATTTAAAAACCACACTGCAACAGTGTAGCAGAAGCATCAGGGTCTTCATCGACCAACACATAAATATCCTCATGCTATCTTTCCCTTTAGTGAACATACATCCTGAAAATAGACAAAGTTTAGGAGGGTTAACTCTTGTTTTTAATCTTTTTTTACACTAAATGGAGGGTCAATGTGGGTTGTAGTGCTCACAGTAGCGTGTACAATTGGGCTGTCATAAGGAAGCCCACGTGTACACCCAGGTTTTCATAAGACAGCCCGCGTGGACATAGGGTCAATCTTTTAAAGGTCAACGCCCCCCAAAAAAATGAACTTAAATGCATAAAGAAATAATTAGAATGAAAGAGGGGGTAGTGAGTACTTACTTGGTCCAAGTGGATGGTCGTTTCGTCCAATGAAGCTCCCGGAATCAACTCTTTTCACAAAGGGGTAGTTTTGGTTTTTAGTCAATTTCTCAATTAGAAATGGTGATAATGAGCTGCCAACTTCTATTTATAGACTTTTTGGCCTCTTTTTGGCCTCTTTTTGTCAATTTTTGGACCCTTTTGTCATTTTTTCTAAACTGAAAATCTTTTAGTATGGTTCGAGAGTTTTCTTTGGATTGTCACAAGAAGTGTTCTTTGGGTATTTGGAACCTTTTTGGAGTTTTGGGTCCTTTTGAAGGTCCTTTGGTAAAAAGACATTTTTTCCAACTTGTTGCATTTAAGATAGGATTCCACATCCACTTGCTGCATCTTGTTGTCTTTTTCTCTTTGCCATAGGCTCGATCCCACCAAGTTGCGACACAGAATCATCATTGCTACTTTAGGAGTGTCATAATTTACTGGTAGAGCCTACCTTAACATGGATTCCCTAGGTAGATCCTGGTTGCATTTTGGTGTCCATGCTATCACTAAACGATTATAGGCCTGGGAGTCCTTACTAGCTTTTCCTGATTACAAGTTTGATCCTCATTTGCATAATTTTGTATCCCTCTTGACCTCACCCTCAGGAATCCCAAAACTTAACGAGTCTTCTTTTAATCTCTTTTCAGACCCTCTAAATCTGAAAACACTGCCGAGCAATCTTGTTGACCTTCACGCTTGCTAAACTGAAATTTGAAGTCACATCTGTTCGGTGGTAGTTTACCCCTTTTTCGGTCTGGATGGTCAAATGTACGAACAAAGTTATACTCTAGGAACTTTGGTTCCATAGAAGAGTACTCTCAAGTATGATTTTAACTCTTTTTTCGTGCCTGAGGGACTAAATTTACAAAAAAGGAACCCCCACGGAGTCCATAGTTAAGCTCTTTTCAGACTCTCTAAAATTGAAACGATCGTCGAGTGACCTTATTCTTTCACACTCGTTAAAATGGTCCAGAAGAACATTCCTGACAGAGTCCATAGTTAAGCGTTTTTCAGACTCCTTAAAAATGAAAAAAATGTTGAGTGACCTTGTCTTTATCACACTCGTTAAAATGGTTTTGAATAGACATCTGGTCGGTGCTAGTTTACCCCTTTTTCGAGCCGACTAGACTATCTTCTAAAAAGGTACCCCAACGGAGTCTCCTTTTATGTTTTTTCAGACTCTCTAAATATAAAAAACTATCGAGCTTACCTTCTCTGGGTTCGTTAAAGTTGCATCGAAGGACGTTACCATTGTGTGTTTTGTTAACCATGTTTCCATACCTGCGTCTTTGGCCTAATGTTGGCTCCATGTTGCTCTCAACTGAACCATCTGAAGCATGCCTTATACACAAGCCCTATAGCACTTTGCCTTTGTGTCTTGACACCTTTGGCCCTTGGAGGATTTTTCCCGAGTGTATTTTTCCTACATATGTCCCTTTTCCCTGAGCATCCCTGTGTTCCATGTGCTTGGAACTAATATGTTTGTGATACTCGATCCTCCTTTGTAACGTAGCATTCTTTTATTCGTTTTCCAAAATTATTGAAAAAGACAAAAAAAATCAAATATACCCCAAAAAGAGGAAGGGAAAAGTATTTTATTTTTATTGGCAGCATAATGAGTTGCCCTTGGACAAAGCGCATCCTTCCATTTGTTCTTCAATATCTGGGATTTAATATGACCTTAGAAGTTGTTATTGCTACATAAAGTTGTGTCCTCCTCCATTTGGTTATTCTTCCAAACATATGGAGAGTTTGTGTTGCCTCCTACATCATGAACTTATGTCAATTCCATGTTGCCTAAGTCTCATCATTTGTCGTGCTATTATCCAAGGGAAGTTTTTACCAAGCCTGAGTTGGCCCATATGTAGTTTGTCTCTTGCCCTCATGCCCGGCCATCCCGAAAGTCCAATCAAGTCTTTGTTAGAAATCAATGAAGTCTCCATTCTGATCATCAAGATCCTCTAGTCCATGATCGACGAGCCATCAAAGACCTCTGGGTAGTGAATTCATACACTCATATTACACTCCTACCCGAGTTTTTGATGATTTTGAAGTTTATCCTCGAGCTCTGAATACATCATCTCCATCCATCGAGCCTTATCAACTTCTAGAAGATAGATACTATACATGTATATCTTTTTTATTTTGAGATGTAGATCTGCTATGTATTTCTCTCGGCTACACTTTATATAGTTATATGACATGGATCTATAGTGTATTTGATTGGTAGCCATGATTTTCGTTCATTCCGAGCATGGGTATGCTCGCCTCGGTGAGACAATTTTTATTTTGCAGATGGCACCTCCCAAATTCTGGTCCCTGGGCTCACCGGTTTGGTACGTTGATAAAGATTGATAATGTATTTCGGCCATCAGATTCTCTTCTGACCTCACACATTAGGGGGCATTTGTTATAACCCTAATTTTCACCAGACATACTTACCTGACATCGGGCCATGTCATATGCCTTCTTTTCCAAGCTAGTACTGAACAACTCTTCTTAAAAACACCATTTTTAAAGGCCCATGTGCCCTTCTCCACTACAGCCCATGTGTACATGCTAGCTAGCCCATTACATCCCCCGTGTACCTACAAAAGCACGAAAAATGGAAATTTGTTGACAGAACACACAGTTTTGGGTAAGTTAACTAAACCTTTCAACCATGCATGGCCAGTCACTCGACTAAATACCTATCTCCTTCTAGCCTATAAAAGAAGGGTTAGGGGTCCCATTTGAAAAGAGGAAAATCATAATAAAAAAACTCTACCCAAATTCGTATTCCCCTTTGCCCAAGATTCTGCAACCATTTTGTGATTTCAACAAAGAAGAGAAGCAAGTGTGTTAGCACTTGGTGCGCAGTAAAAGAGGAGCCCGAGACCAGATTCATGGAGCAGTGGTTGTCTTCATCATTGTAAGTTGCTTTAGTGAAGTTAATAATAAAGAAGTACTTTTACCATCCCACCATATGAGGTTTTCATTGTTTATTGTGTACATGTTGATTAAATCTCTAACCCATTAATCCATAGATAAAATGCATGTGGAGTTCTTTGTTTGTCTTTTGTGAATGCAGGTCAGCCTTGGGAGGAGAGTTGCAGTCAAAGAGCGACCAAGTGTGAAGAGGGATCGATACCAAACGTCAAAAATAATGTATGTTCACTTGATCTTCTTAACTATGTATTTGCTTAAGAATAATGGAGATTAGGTCTGGGACGATGGTAAAAAGTAAGAATCTTTAGGTCTTTTCTACATGCATGATAAAACCCTAAGTGATAGTCTGTAGGGGGATTTCTAGGTCTTGTTTCTAGAATAGATGAGATGAGTCGATGGAAGGAGACCCACTAAAAGGAGATAATTAAGGAATCTCTCATCATCCAACACGAGGTACAAAGCAATAGCTTGATAATTAGGACGAGCTAGGATGAATAGGATATTCACAAACCAATGACCATGTGCATCTCTCACATGCACCAGATGCATGTAGTGCATGAAAGAGACCCTCTTAACAGAAACCAATAAGGAAAATTGTCTACAAAGGAAAGGAAACCACCAATAGGTATAATGGAATCCAAGACACTGCATGAATCCCAATGTGTGAATATATTTATTGTCATCGAACACAAGGGAAACCCCCTGTCAATGACCAATGAGATGATGTCATATGTTGGGTTCAAGTTTACCTACCAATGTTGAAACAAGTCCTAGGGTGCAAGATAGGACAACAACTTCATGTGATTATGAGATACACTTAGGGTATGGTTGACATGCAAAGTCAAGAGTTCTGAGAAATGGAAAACACATGATTTTAAATTCCTTTGAGAAATATCATGAGACATATGGATAAGGCATGCATCATAGACTTGATAATGATCATTAATAAAAGTTTGTGGCACATGAGTCATCAACAAAATCTCCATAGGGATTGGAAGAATAACTAGTCGAAGGAGTAAAATCTAAGTAATGAGATCAACTTCCTAAGGCCATGCTAAACCAAAACCTTGGATGAAAATGGACTCAAGAGTTTGTGCTCTGTTCAAAGGAGACACGACTACTACCAATAGGAGATAATATTCTTTTCTCACCCATCTTTTTTTTAATATAAGAAAAGAAATGCTATGATACAGGAGAGGAAACGAGTGTTGCGAGTAAGAAAATTGTTCCAAGCAGTGGAACATACCTATTCTCAATGCAAGGAAGTGCATGCGGGCATGGACACTTGGGGGGATGTTTCCTCTATGGGTAAAGGGTGTTAAGCTACAACAAATATATAGAAAGCATTACTTGGCTAGTGATGCAAATTTCTGAGGCAAAAGGCTTATAATGAGAAAGAGAGGAGTTGAAAGTAAGCTCAATAACGTAATTAGGATAATGGAATGCAATTACAACTTAACTCACAAATGTCCTTTTTCATAGATTTAGTCCCCTAGGACCGAAAAAGTATAAAATAATACCCAGGAGAACTCTTCTATCCAATAGTGACTAGAGTATTCATTTTTTGTAAGTAGTAATTGGTCCAAAAAAGGGTTAAAATTATATGAAATAGACGTCCTTTCAAAACCATTTAATGAATGTGAAAGAGACAAGTTCACTCGACAATCTTTCCATTTTTTTGAGAGTCGGAAAAGAGCTTAACCAAGACTCGAGGGAGTCCCATAGGTAATAGTCAGAATGATCGTGAGTAAGAAAATGGGGTTCGAGCGCAAATTCATATTGAGACTATAAGGAACTCCTGGTCCTATGGAATAACTTCTACATGTGCACCAAATGACAAAACAGTTTCTAACTAGGGTACCCATGTTTGGTAAATATCTACCACTTAATAACGACACTTCTAGTAATAGTGAGAAGGTTTTGTGTTGTTAAGAAATGGGTCTGTACCTAGGGTATATGAATCACGGTCATAGGAATATGCAAGAATGAAAAGAAGAGTGAAAAATTATCATATATTCCATTGAAAGAATATACCTACTAGAGGCACGAACGAGCAATATGACGCTGGAAATCCATTAAAAACCTTGGACAAAACAACTTAAAACCAAGTCTTTCCACTGCACTATTAGTCCATAAGGAAAAGAATAAAAAATATAGGGTAAAAATATACAAAGTAGGTAAAAATGTTATTTTAATAGTAAAAATAATAAATTTTACCATACAATTTGAGTTTTTCACCCACATAGTGCTTTTTAGGCCATTTTACCCACGACCTTCTGGTGGAAATTGTGGGAGATACGATCAACGAAATCAGAAACCATCTAGACTAAGTAAGTTCCCATCCCATTTGTTGGCATGGAATTGTTCAGACCAGGGTCATTCTCAGGTTACCAACAAAAGGTACCATGTAGTCCAAAGCGCTGGAATTTTCATATCCTCCAAAGAGAAGAAGTCTCACCCGAAGCACAACCAAGACAAAATGATAGGGAAGGGTAAGGATAATACTTGAGTGGGTTCCTAGAACCTTCAATATTCACCATGATCTTGCACAAGGTAGACAAACTCACAGAACATATATGAACTCATGCATACAAGAACTAAAGATACGTAAGTGTGAAAATCATTCATACATAGAGACATCATTTTTACTTGATCAAGCATAAAGAACTATTGAAAAGATACAATGCCTAAGCATAAACATATTATGACACATTATATTTCAAAATTTTGGTTCCTTCTTCATCTATTATCTTCAGAACTTATCGAGTACAATCTCAGAGATACATCTTGGTACTCTGTTACAGACTTCTGACTCCGAACTCATGTCACAGAGCTCTATATTACCAAAACTGTATGCATATTATAGGTACAACATTTGATTACAATAGAAAAACTCAACCTATCAACACTAACCAACCCAACCCAACCCAACAAGAACAAGAACTGAGAACCCTTTTACAATCGTATACATATCATATATATAAGTTGATTGGGATCTTCTGGCTTTGGGCTAGCATGCTTTATTTTTCTATTGTAACTTCTTTTGCCTTGTTGGCATTGCGTTGTCCCTTTCCACAGCCAATTTCTATTACTTTTCCTTGATCCATTTTCCCGCTTCTTTTGTATCTTGTGCAAATTTTGCTAAGCCAAAACTGGGACTGTAGTCCTTCTTGCACAGCTTCAAATCCAGAAATGAAGGGCCCAACAAGCTCCGACCACAAGCCTTGACTTTCCCTCGAGTCAAGTACTTGGCTCTTTCACAGCTTCTAGGAGTAATTGTTGCTTTCCCTTATCCTACTTCTCCACTTTACCTTCCTCTTCTTCTTGTGCTTTCTATTTCTCTTTCTCTTCCTCTTCAAATGAATGGCCCAACTATGGGACCAATGTTAAGGCCCACTTTTTAACCTCCTGGAAACTCCCAATTTGATCCTGCCACTTCCTGACAAGGAGTGAGGCCTCGGCTACAAACTGTTGGGTCGCATATGTGATACATCCTTTGGGCTTGGATGCAACCAGATAATTCCATTTAGAGTCTATTGTATCATCCACTTGATGCATTTTCATATACATAGTCTAAATGACAGGTCGAAACTCTCACAAATCCTTCTTGGCTATGGATTCTGCCTCGAATAGAGCATTCAACTCATTATTCGCTTGTTTAATTTGGTCTAACTTCTCTTGTTGCTCGAGAAAATACATAATGACCACAACTTCCTCATTCAACAATTGTATTATCGCACACACGTCCTATAGAGTCTAGTTGTGCCTAGCGATGATGCCCATCCAATTTCTGACTTCTCATAATATCATTGTGCACTCAGTTGTACGCTTGTGTAGTGTTTCTCAAGCATTGTTTCCTTCCAGCACTACCTTCTCCATATGTTCTTGCAAATTCTGAGGTTGTTTCTCTGCTTCTTGTTGACTCTGTCGCAACTACACTTCCAGATTCTCTGCATGAATGGCCAATTGTGACCATTCTCCTTGGAGTAATTCTATCTAGTCTCAGGCTCTCCTACATCACTAGAATCTAGCAGTTGAGGTGTGACCTTCCTTATTTCTAGTCAGGCTTCAACAAGCCTCTCCTGGACTCTTTCCAGTTTTTGTTCTGCCTTAATCTTGGTGAATTCTTCCTATGTCTTGTGCACTTGAGCAACAAGTTTTTCTTCCCTTGCGGACTTTGTAGTCCTTTAAGCCTTCTGAAGCCTCTGTTATAGTTGATCAATTGAGGCCCACATCACTCTGACCAACTGCATTGTTGTCCACTTTGCAAGTTCAGTAGGAGTAGAGGTGGCATCCCTAGGTGCTCAGACATGCAGTGGAATTCCACTAGCCATTGAGTGCTTTGAGGGAGTATCTACCTCCTCCTATCCTATAGATGGTACTAGCACAAGCCTCAACCTCAATTCCACTGGCAGGAACGTTAAAACATATGTTCTATCCAGGAAGAGTTGCAGCAACTCTGCACACTGCCGAGGGTTTTGGAGGATTATCTCCATCTATTCTTGCACCGACATTTCACTTTTCCCTAAATTAATCTCAGGTTCCTTCTAGCCCTCTAGTATCTCCACTTCTTTGTGGAACTCAACTTCCTAGGTTGTGCTTCCCATATCACCCTCAACCTTAGTCGTTGAGGCAATGTGTTGGGGACTTCAGACTTACGAATTCTCTATTGTTTTCATCTCCGTTGAATATGAAGCATCCTTAATCAGTACAAAGGGTATGATCTACTAGTTGTAGGCTTCAGGGTTTGGGCCATTCAGTTATAGCCTCTACTCAGGTATTTCTAGGTTTGGACCAGAGAGTTCTAGTCTCGGTTCGAGTATATCTGGGTTTTGACCAGAGAGTTCTGGCCTTTGCTTGGGTATTTCTGGGGGATCGAGCTACATGGGTTCTAGATCACTGGTTTGGGATGGACTGTTGGTTTCTGGAGGTGGCGATTGGGGTTGTGGTGGTGATGGAGGTTGCTCAGTGATGATGGTGGATGGAGTGGTGTCAGGATCAATGTTGTCTTGGATATGTATAATATGGGATGCTCGAGCCACTGAGCAAGTGCAGGGGACGACGGATGAAATGGGTTGGGGGTTCAGAACTGCACTTGGGGAGATCCCCATTCTGAGTTTCTTATCCACTAGCTCTATGATGAATGTAGTGTTAAGGATTTTGTTGACATCCTTACCTGTCAACATAGCTTTCTCTGGTAGTTGTGGGAACACTGGTAGTGTTCTCTTTTTATGCTCGAGTGGATGCGTCTCCTCCTCTTCTTCAGAGTTTATCTGTGCCGAAGATTTTTTCTTATGTACTTCTGACCCTGAGCTCGGTCATACCCCTACTTCCTAACCTTTCTTCTTTATCAGCTTGGTAGGAAAAACATAATGCATCCCCAACTTGCGCGAGTTGTGTTTGACTCCAGGCCACGACATAAATTCCTTGTCAACAGCCTCTTCATCCAAATAGAATGGAAGCATGCACGAATGGAAGTCCTCCATGTTGGCATACCTAGGCCACACAAATTTATGGTGTCGGTTCATGTTGAATGCTATGTTCTGTGTATTTCAATCAAGCAGCTCCTGCAGAATGCGCAACCTCTATGTTGCGTCGATCAATCTGTTGTACCACTTGGATAACACCGTGTTGTTGAAGGAGGTGTTCTGAGAGTCCTCCCTTGAATTCTAGGGCTCAAACATTTTCTCCAAGCGCTCCTTATCTATTGGAACCAACGGTATTCCGGCAGGTGGTGTCCACTTGAGCATTGCGAATGCAAGAAACAAGTATCCATAGGTGAAAGTAGCACCTTTCTCATGGGCTTCCTCACAAGCCATAAGGATTCCCTCTAATAGGTAGCTACATGAGTTGAAGACAACAACATTGGCACAAAAATATACCATTGATAAAGAATCCAGTGTTCATTCTCCCTTGTAGTAGGACCTCGTAAATTTGCTAGCAATGATGTAGCAATCGGTCTTGACCATCTCAAGTAGTATGGGGTCGATCTTGGATGTGCTCACCCCCCTCTGTGTGTGAAACCTCTCATATAGTTTTGGCTCCCCCTTCTTTTTTACATGCTTTTTGGGACCCTGGAAACCTTTGGACACATCCTCACCCTCAAGGGATAGTCCAGTAAGTTGGTGGATGTCTTCTACATGGATTGTATATATCCTATCCAACCACAAACTTGTTTCATGCACCCTGTTGATTAGAAACTTGGTACACCTCGCAACTTCCCCAATGGTACCAAAAATTGGTAAGTCCCTGAGGTTCATGATGGTAGAATTGAAAAAATTGATAAAGTCGGGCTTCGACACAAACTACATGCCTCCCAACTCATCTGAAGTGATACTCCAAAAAACATCTATGTTCATCTAAGGGAACAAGACTTGGTTTGTCAAGTCGAGGTCGAGGAGCTTGACTTGATCCACCTTCCCCTTGAGATCGCCCACAACCTCAATCCGAGGTTCATAGGGCTCATCTGGTACTACATCCTTTGAAATGACACTTTGGCTCCTTGTATCTCTCGACATGTCAGTATGAACTATCAGAAAATTGGACAGGTGAAACATGGATTGGGGATCACGACTAATGGTAGAGAGATTACATAGGCTAGCTCACTCTTCAGAATTCATAAATATCTAAGTTTGTGTTGGCAACCAGTATTCATTTCAATATTATCATTATAAAACATCGTCTTAGTGGGATAAAAAGAATTGTAGCTTCCTCCTTCTGTTTGCTAAGATTTATATCATCTTTTGGTTTTGAAAAGATTTGTTTGATCAGCTGTGTGTATGAGTTCAGTTATCTATCATTTATCTTGTTCAATTTCATGACTATAAGCATGAAATTAGAACAAGCTCTTGTTTGAGGGTATCATACAGTTTGTGGACTTTCCTTTTTATAAATTGAATAACACCTAAGGGCATATAATATTTCCAATAACCTTAAAAGTTTATAAACCTATCGTATTATGGTTTAATCCCTTACCATAGCACATGAGTTATCCACCTTGGGGTTATGCCTTAGGCATTCTATGCTTTAAGTACTTTGAGTTTCACATTTCCATATCTATGAGCACACATCAAACAAAACTTTGGTGTATTTTCGTAATTTGAATCCTACCCCTTGCATTCATATCATAGTCCCATCGTCCTAGTACAGGACTGGCAGTCATACCTTCAAACATTAATCCTTAGTCCTGCATAGCACATGCATGCATTCATTGTTTCAGGTGGTAAGTTTACGTTTTTGGGTTTGGTAGTCACTTGAAAAAGTGGTTTTCATTTTTTCTTTGCCTCTTGGTTTACCTTTGAAACTATGTCTCCTTTAGTAGTGCAGATCTGAACGACCCTGTGGTTTTACACATTCGTAATTGTGTAGAAGAGACATGGTTTTTTGGGATGAATTCTAAGAAAATGGTTACGAATTTGGAAAAATTGTTAAAACCCCATTTTCGAAACGGGGTCGTTTACCTTCCTCTAAGGAAGTTTTGTCAGAAATGAACCTATTTCAGAGGTATGCTTTGTTTTCTTAATAGTAGTTTCTCAGAAAAATCTATTTCGTTTGAGGAATTCTTTTTCCCCTTTCCTCTCTGTGGATTTTAAAGCCTGCAAAAAATGGCCAAGTTCTATCAGAGACAGAACCTAAACCCACAGTCAAGCCTATTCCACCGTGGCCTCATCTGAATTCTCGTGGTTTCAAATTTGTCTAAAGATGGGGACAATTGGGAAAATTTTGTGCATAGAAATAGTTTTACCCTACCTGAAAATGTAACAGACTTACCTCTGCATTTCGATCAACCTCCCAGTCTATGTCGATCAAACCCCACTATGGAAAACCTATATGTTAATCTACAAGAAAGCCCTGCATCCATGGATCAAACCCCTATGGTTCTCCAGAATCCATCCAAAGGCAAGAAACCAAGATGCGATTTTGTTCCCAGAAAATTTTTAGAAGAGGTTTTGGAAGATCTAAAGGATAAAATCCTTACTTTCCCTAATATTGAGCCAAGTCGGGTTGATTCAAATGAAATTGATATAAAGAAATAGGGTAGGCGAGAGAGAACAACGAGATGGGAATGTGATCATTAAAAATTCAACAAACTTCAATATCATTATAAATTCAGACCTATCTAATGCCTCTCTGTCAAATCTCTAAA
>SNQJ01S0038239.1:16690-31433 GCA_010110895.2 Picea sitchensis | reverse complement strand
TTCAGCATCAGTTCTGTGTTTCAGCAACAACGACCTTGGACAGTTCTGTGTTTCAACAATAGGCCTCAAATGCTAATCTGCAGTTTTGAACACTTATGCATTTCTAATCAATGGTCAAGTACGAGAGTGATGTAAAATATTATACAAAACAAATTAAACATATAGTAATGAGAAGGGACGTTGTATACCTTTGGGATGATCAGATAAAGTGATAGTATGAGTCTAAATGTGGGTGATCAAGAGTATAATAGTGGTAAAAAGTATAGGCAAAAAGGTGCATTGTGTGGTCCTAACAGCGATGGTCTTTTTGAACCATTTCTAGTTACCTGTGAGATACGATGTTGGCACTGAATTGTTGACCAACTTTTAGCAGACTAAGGCTGACCATATCTTCGACCAAATTCGATAATGGTGGCATCGAAAGAGCTTGATTAAGGTACAAGTCCCATTGGCTTTCTTGCTGGAGTGGTTCCTAAAGTCTTTGGTACCCATTGTATCCAAAGATCTAGCAACTTCTTGAGTGTTTTCAGAGGAGGAGGAGGCGATAATGAGAGCACAATAGCTTGAACTGTTTTACTCTCAGTCTGACATGCTCTATGATATCTTTCTAGATGCACCAGGGTCCATCCTTGATAAGGACAAACAAAATACTGGACCCCATACCAATGGTATTGTGGTCTCAACACAAGGAAATTCCATTGATATGTTTTCAAATCAATTGCAACAATTGTCGATACAACAGACTCCGGCTAGACAGACCTCCGGTTCAGCCGTTCCCCCTACCCAAACATCAGACGTACACAGTGTGCAGTTGCAAACCCAAAGGCCAACCAGTAGATTGAAGGAAAGAAGAAACAACAGAACAAGAAGGGTAAAGGGGACAAAAAGGCTAATAACAATGTTGGTGGGGGGCAAACAGAGAAGATAAAATCGAAGTATCCATGTAACCTCTGCACAGAGGACCACTTGACTCACTTGTGCCCTCGATTTGAGAAAGATCAAAAGCTATTGGTGCAACAACATCCTACTATGCTGACAAACCCATTTCCACATGGGAAAAACATGGCTCAAGCTTCAACATCCTTGAGCACGGAAGGGGGCAGTTAGGGACCCCCCACTTCTATTGGTAATAACCCGACCGCAAATGTTTACATGTTGAAAGGCGATACTCATATAGCAAGAAGGGCCCAAGATTAGGGAATGTCGGAATCTACTGAAAAGGGAAAAGAAGCCACTAACCCACCGGTTCCTATCTAGATTGAGAATACAATGGGCGAAACAATGACATGCATACCCAAAGGTGTGTTCAATAAAGCTTCTCATAATCTAAACATGAGCGTTGCCTAGAATTACTCTCTTGTGGAAGATTTGGCAAAAACCCCTTGCAGGATGTCTGCATTGGAAGTCCTCCAAAGCTTCCCTTCATAGAGAAAAGCTTTGTTATCCACCTTGGGATCTGCAGATACTTGTAACCTGGGAGTGATCGTTCTTGATCCAACCAACTTGAAACCTCGTCTTTCTTACCACGTTTAATTTCAGATAGTAGTGGCTTACACCATGAAATATTTTACTCATAATATATTCCATACGGTGGTCGACAAGGGTGCCTTGAATTGCATGATGTCATTGGCATGTTGGAAGGCCATTAGACAATCGTTCGTTCAGACCACATAGAATCATTCATTCTTTCCCCATGCAGTTAGGAGGAAAGACCGTGTGTGCTGAAGTTGAAGTAGTCGATGAACCTCTCGAATACAATCGTTTGTTAGGAAGGAGTTGGAGATACAATGCATGCAGTGGTTGCTACAATTTTTCGGCTCTTGTTGTTTCTACACGAGGGTCATATTGTGACCATTGACCAGTTGTCTTTCTCTCATTCTGACCCTTCATCAGGGGCATCCACGGTCCCGATTATTGATAATCCTTAGACCAGCACCATCAACTTAGGGGTTGTTTTGTTTCCATCGTTGATGGGTTCTTTCGATTACCCACCACCTTCTGGTGATTTCAAGCTTATATCGGCTGCCCCCGACTAGCCTAGGGATGGAGTTTTTCAAATGTCATCATTTTGAACGACTTACTTTCACGATCCATGGACTCTTCCTTCCCCATTAGTTTCAATGGAAGGGATAGGTAATTTTGGCATGGTCGTTCCCTTGTCCACGGCTGAATTTGCAGACAACATTGTCCAATTAGATTTGGCCAACCACGACCTGAGTCCCGCACATTAGTTAGGTCCAGTTCTTGAACCTATTTGGGCTCAAGGTTCTCTTGCCACTATAGATCCTTTAGACCTGGTCCTGCCCCCAGACGAGGTGATTCTTGAGGCATTGACTGGTGGAGACAGACCCTGGGATGATCTCCATCATAGATCTTCCTTCCTCCCGGAGTTAAGGAGAATAGAGGCAGGGGAATTTGTTCTCACTGTGAATGGAGATAGGTTTTGTCCTATTAATCCTTTGGCTACACACATAGTTTATGACAAGGGTAATATGGCAAGTATCATTGAAATGATCCCTATAGATATCTCCAGAAGCCCTGGTGTCATGGAGAATATTTTCATTGGAGCAGACTACTCCCTAGAAGAGATTCGAATTTATACGGAGTTATTTAAGGAATTCTATAACATTTTTTCTTGGTCTTACGAGGAAATGCCAGACATAGACCCAAGAATCATCTTACATGAAATAAATAATTATCTTGATGCCAAATCAGTTTGACATAAGCTTCATCCGGTAAATCCTCGGAAAGAGGCAACAATTAAGGCTGAAGTAGAGAAACTTCTTAAAGTCGGTTTTATCTACCCCGTATAGTTGACAGAATGGGTGTCAAACCCTGTTTCGGGTAACAAGAAATAGGGTACAATTCACATGTGCATGGACTTCTGTGAATTGAACAAGGCATGTCTAAAAGATCATTTTCCCACCCCATTCGTCAATCATATTTTCAATGAATGTGCAGGCTGCGAGGTCTTTTCATTCATGGATGGTTTTTTAGGATATAACCAGATCCAGATCAAACCTGAAGACCAACATTAAAAAGATTTTATTTTTCCTTGGGGCACAATCGCATATCGTAAGACGCCTTTTGGCCTAAATAATTTTGGAGCCACTTTCCAGTGGGCCATGTCATTTTCTTTCTGTTAGCGTTGGAAGTCACCTCTAGATTGCTACAGAGGTAATCCCAAGGCCCATCAGCCTATGTGTCACAGTGAATAATTTAAAGGGTGGTCTAATGGATGCAATCTCAATATTATATATATTTAACTCATAAATTTGGGTTTGTGCACATATACAAATGAGGTCTTGATCTAACTTTAGTTAGTAACTTTGCATAGTGGTGAGTAGGCAGAAGAACATAAGGAGAAAATGTGAAGGTCTACTATGGACATCCGGTTTGCTAGCATCTTACAGAGGAAAAGTTTCATATATAAGATCCTCTTAGAACTGAAGACTTCAAGAAACTAAAACGTTGTGATGGTACTGCAATCAAACCTACATTACATTACAATCACAACACTCAATTGGATCATCTATGCTTGAGCTTCAGAATCAGAGGCAAAAGAAATGAGAGAGAAATTGACTGCCATTAAACAAGAAGTCTCAAGTGATAATACACAACCAAAGAACCAGAGGCCTCATCAAAACTTTAAAATCGGGAGCTTAGCTCTACCATCGACACTAAAAAATTATGAGAATGAATCCTATATACTCAGAACCAAAATCACAGCAGTAAGTTTGAGTCATCGCATTGAAGGCGTTACGTCTACATGCTTCGTGGTAGACTGTGCATGCAGTCTCTGGTCAAACGCGAACTCTTCCAGATGCAATCGTGCTTCAGAACAGGCCTGCAACTGAGTGAAATAATTGATGGTACTTTCCTAAGATTTCCATTTATGGTGGAAATAATGTTCAACCACCATCACCTGTTTTAATAATTGCTTCCTCTGGATCGGAGAGTTCCAAGTCAACTCTGCATCTGAAGGACTTGGCAGTTTTTCATTGGCCTTCCGCTGCTTGGTTGGACTGCTACAAGGGGACACTGTTGGTGGAAGTGGATGAGGATCTGGTGGGGACGATGGTGTGATTGACATGGAGGTGAGACGAGAGACAGCCATATGGACAAACGTGGAAAATGGAAGGTGACCGGGAAAGTGCGGGCAACAAAAAATTTGGGTACTGCGTTGGGACAGGTCAGAGGTGAAGTGGCACGAGGTGATGATGTGGGGGCAGAGGAAAGGCCATAGTAGTAGGTGGGATGCAGACCATATTCCTAGATGGAGGTGAGTGGTAGAACACTTGGTAGGAGATGATAGGCGTGAGTGATAAGGGGACGTGACCCAAAGGTGGGTGGAGGACAGGTGTGCCATAAGGATACAAGGAGGGAGAGCGGGCGATGTGTTGGGTGGAAGAGAGAGATGGAGTGGAGGAAATATGGAAACAGGAGGAATAAGAGGTGAGGGAGAGCAGTAAGTGGGCTATTCCATAGGGGGGGGGTGGTGGTAAGCAGTTTGGAGCAGGGGGGGTTCGAAGGGTTCGAAATGATGAGAATGTGCCACAATAACGGTGGGCCCGACAGGGAAACTGCTTTTCAGACCCTCCCCCCTTTGTTAAAGGCAAACTTTCAGGGGGGGTCTGGTATGGAACACACACTGTAGATCTGGGCGTGCAAATCTTAGCCAGCCATATCTACGCACCGATTAGCACACTCGTACCCAGGCCCAAAAAACTTAGGATAACTCGATTTTGTGGGTTTTTTGCCCCTTTTCTTCATTTCTTTCACCAAGGGGACAACTTCCTAGGAAAAATACCCCTTTACAAATAAATTTGATAACACTTTCCACAACCTTAGACATATAGTCGAGGCATATCTTGATGATCTAGCATCACGCTCTCGTAAGAGATCTGATCATCCCACACACCTCTGACTAGTCTTCGAACGATGTCGCTACTATCAGATTCACTTGAATCCTAACAAGTGAAGTTTTTGCATGACGTCGGGTTGTATCTTAGGTTTCATTGTTTCCACAACATGGATCATGGGCGATCCTCTCAAGGTTGAGGCGATAGTTCAATTTCCTCCCCCATGCACAATACCCCAGCTTCAGAGATTACAGGGGAAAGCGAACTTTCTTTGGTGTTTGTCACGAACTACGTTGAGATCACTAAAGGTTTTATGCATCTGTTGACAAAGGGAGTCCCATTATGTTGGGAAGAAGCTGCTCAACTCTCTTTTGAATCATTGAAACACGCCTTTACGTTTTCTCCTTTGCTCCAACCTCCTGATTATAACAGAGATTTCTTATTGTACTTGGTCACTGCAAAGTCTACCATCAACATGGTCTTGGTTCAAGAGGATTATTTTCTCGAGAAGCATGTTATTTATTACTTGAGACAAGGCTTGGTTGGGTTAGAACTCAACTATTCCCATGTTGAGAAGCTTTCTTTGGCAATAGTGCATGTTCTCCAGTGGTTCTGTCATTACATTCTGCTTCGCAAGACCATTGTCATTTTCATTGTGAATTCTTTCCAATATGTGTTGACACGATGATTCATTGGCGGAAAGATCAGTATATGGATTGTAATCTTCCAAGAATTTGACTTGGATTTTGTTTCCACAAAGTCCAAAAAGTCGTTGGTCGTTGCCAAACTTATTTCGAAACTTTGAAGTTCTCCACTGCTGCTTCCTGCGACGAGCATCGACAAATTGACCATCAGGCAGGAAACTATCTCATACTTGATGAAACTTTGTATCATCGAGGTGTAGATTGCATTCTTCATCGGTGCCTTATACATGAGGAAGCAGATCACGTTCTGAACAATTGCCACATTGGAGCATGTGGTGGTCATTTGTCTGGGTTGGAAACAACCCAAAAGATTCTACATGCCAGTTACTTTTGGCATACGTTAATCAAGGATTGCATCGAGGCGGTCAAGAAGTGCCACCCGTGTCATATATTCTCTCAGAAGATGCGGGCACATCCTGCTCCCATGTTTCATGTCATTGTTGTTGGTCCTTTCACCAAGTGGGGTATTGACTTTACTACATGTCACTCGGCTTCAGCTAGGGGGCATTGTTACATCATCGTAGTGGTAGACTACTTCACAAAGTAGGTCAAGGTTGTGTCAACGTTTAACAATGATGGAGAAACATCGACTCTTTTCATTTTCAACTAGATAGTAGCAAAGTTCAGCATCCCGAAGGATATTGTCACTGACCATGGCAGTCACTTCCAAAATAAAATGATGACCGATTTAACATCAAATCTTGGGTTGAGGAAAGAACAGTCATCACCTTACTAGCCACAAGTGAATGGTCAATTTGAAGCTGTGAATAAGTCTCTCAAGACTATTATTCAGTGGTCGATCAATTCTGCCAAGTCAAATTGGCATTTGATGTTGTACTCGGTGTTGTGGGACTACCGAACATCTGTAAATACTGCCACCAATTTCTCACCTTTTAAACTCATATACGGGATGGAAACAGTCTTGCCTATTGAGTACCAAATCACGTCCTTAAAGTTGGCAGTGGAATTACTACCAGACACTTCATCGCTTGAGGAACGCCTATTATATCTCGAGCATCTCGATGAGCAGTGTCATGATGCAGCCTTAGATAATGAGGCTCATAAGCAATGAGTCAAATGCCAGTATGATCGGTCCGTTCATCCTTGGATTTTCTTCGAAGGCAATCTTGTCTTGGTCTATGATCAAGACAAAGATATCGTGGGGGAAGGAAATTTCAAACCCATGTGGTTTGGATTGTTCATCATGAAAGAGGTCTTAAATAAGGGTGCTTACAGTCTGGTTGAATTTGAAGGAAATTCCTTGGCGAAGCCTAGAAATGGGATCTACCTCAAGAACTACTACTCTTAGGTTGGTCGCCTGAGTGACTTCTTGTACATATGTATAGTTCTTATACAATGTTTTGTCTTTTTGTTTTATGGACGTGTAGTTATTTATGTCTTCTTTTTCACTATGGCAGATTTCAAGTGAATCGGAGGTGTTCTTTGGGTTCGCAGATGGCACTAGCCAACACAATCGAAGGCTTACTTCCATAGCTTGGGTGATTTTCACACCTAGAGGCCAGTTGCTATATTCTGGAGTTATTTGTCTAGGTGATTCCACAAACAATGTCGTCGAGTACAACTTAGTGATGGAGTTTCTTTGTGATGCTTTGTCGCATGGTATTTCTCACCTCTAGGTCTACTTAGATGCTCAATTAGTTGTGTCCCAGTTAAATGGAGTTTACCACGTTTATGATCCTACTTTGCACCGATGTTTTCTTAGGGTACGTCTCTTATAATGTCTCTTTGATTACATTATGTATATCCATGTTCCTAGGATATCATATGACATATACTCTAGCTAATCAAGTATTAGATTGGCTTGTTTCACACACATAAAATGAATCACACACATACACATGTACATACATTTGTAAAAAATGTGATCCATAAGACGAATAAGATGTAAATATATATATATATATCAAAAAGTGTCATGAGTACATAGGTGGGCACGAATGCCTCAAAAATAAGGTTCAATATACATCACTGGGCTTATGCCCTCAAAAAATATACAATGGTGCCCTCAGCACATAAAAGTCTAGCCTATCTAAGATCGAGGCATATTGGCCCTTCTATAGTGAACAACGGTGTTGGCTAAATGCCAAAAGAGTTGGACCCAAGTCTGTGGCACCCCCACTATATGAGGCTACATAGAAGGTGAGAGATCCTCGATCTTGGCCATGGGTACTGTATGAATGAGCACAGTGAGGTTGCGCTCCACCCATCTCAAAACACTCTCAGCCTCTTCGGTTGAAGGTCCCCCTACAGTTGTTGGGCCGTCGGATGTTGTTGGTCCTGCCTTTGGTCGAGGATGTTGTCGAGTCCTCACGAAGTTCGTCGAGCGCACTATTCCCACATTTGTACATAACAGATACACGAAATTCAGTACTCTAATACAAACATAAAAATCATATATATAAAAACAATTAAAAATTAAATAACTTTAAAAAACATGTTACCTATCTCTCCTCTCTCCTCTCCGGGAAGCATGGGAATGTCTGTATCCCTAGAAAATTTGATTCCAACATATGGGTAGTCCTCTATCGCTGGAATAAGTCATTCCTACCAGTCAAAAAATGTGTCATCAAAGTCCTCTATGGTCCTCCATCCCCCCTGTCATGGCACCAATGCTTCCCATCTGCATACTACTGGGAAGGAGGCCATATGCTCCTGCACAACCTCTCTAGGACTCAAGATGGGCACTCTCTAAGAAGAAGAATGAGAAAATAATAGTGCCAAACCTGATTTTTTTGTTGTTACGTAGCCGACACTCTGTCAGTTGTCTCTTCATGCATGTGAGCATGGTCGTACTCCAGTCAAATATTTGTGCCTCCTGGAATTGAATAGTACAATGCATGTGTGCCCAGGAATCCTGGTGAAGGTTCGTTGATCCAGTAATCTGCCCAATAAGTAACAAGATCACTCTCAGAGACAAACTCGTGATCTTTTGAATTGGCACCTGAGAACCTACCTTCTTAGTGTCGTCTTCACAATACATCTGAATCTAGTCCTCGATGTTAGAAGGCCCAGGGAGAAAAGTTCACAGATTGACTGGTTCCCCTCTCCTCGAGAGGCCAATCAAGAAGTAGATATATTCAGTCATTGGATCCAAAGACTATCCCTCTATCATAAAGGCATCTTCATTTGGATGCCAGTAGTCAACCAGGGCATTCAGTAACTTGGGTTGTGCCCTCATAAATGGACACCTGAAGAACTTCCGTAGACCGCATTGTTTCAATGAAGCAATGGAAACATGATCCTCTTCAAATAGTGCATCAATGTCCTCATGTTCCCTCTCCATCCAATGGACATACATCATGTTCCATGGCAGATAAAAGTGAGTTATCTATTTCATATAAAAAAAATTCCAAGCTTTTGAGGGTGTACGTGGGTTGTTTTGGCCATAGTCTCATATGTATGTGGGTAGAGTATTTTCTACCCAAGTAAATATGCGAGATGTCCTTGGACATCCCACGTACACGTAGGGCCGCTCTTTTTAGGAGAGTACTCCCCCTCAAAAACAAAAATAAATTATTAAATGAAGAATTGAAATGCAAGGGGGGTGCATTTGTACTTACTTGGTCCGAGCAGAAGTTCATTTTCTCCACTGAAGCTCCCGGAATAAACTTCTTTAGAAAAGGGGATTTTTTCTCCTTTTGGTCAATTTTCAAAATGCAATGGTGAAAATGAGTTGTCAGCTTCTATTTATAGACCGTTTTTGGCCCTTTTTGCCACTTTTTTTTACCCTCTTTGTCGTTTTTCTTGGCTTGGAAATCATTTGGTTCCATTCCCGAGTTTCTTATTGGATGTTATGATACACTTTTCCTTTTGGTTTGGTAACCTTTTGGGGATGGGTCACTTTAAGTGTCCTTTGGTAAAAGTCATTTTTTCCAAAAATTTTCATATAATTTAGGATTTCACCTCCACTTTCTGCATATCATTTTCTTTTCCACTTTTCCATAGGATCGATCCCATTGAAGTGCAACACAGAACCTTCATTTCTACTCTAGAAGTGGCATAATTAGGTGGTAAATCCTACCTTTACATGGATGCCCTAGGTAAATCCTTGTTTCATTTTGGAGTTTGTGTTGTCTGTAATGACTATAGGCTCGAGATTCCTTGTTAGTCCTGTCATGATTACGATATTGAGTCTCATTCGTCTGATGCACCATCATTCTTGGCCTCACCCTTGGGACTCCCAAAATGAGCATGATTTTTGTCTTTATGCATTTTGATATTGTCTGGATTAACTGAGAAAAGTGTCTCTATGGAGTTTTCTTTAAGCCTTTTTCAGACACTCTAAACATGAAAAGATTGCCAAGCGATCTTGTTGCTCTTCACACTCTCCAAAATCAAATTTGAAGGCACATCTGTCCGACGATAGTTTACCCCTTTTCAGTCTGGATGGTGAATTTTATGAATAAAGGCATGCTCTAGGAACTGCGGGTCGCTAGAAAAGTATTCTCAGTCATAAGTTTAACCTTGTTTCAGGCCTAAGGGACTAAATTTTTGAAAAAGGAGCATTCTCCTTGGTTTTGGTTTATCACCTTTTTCGGGCCTTGGAGATTACTTACGAAAAAGGAACCCCCACAAAGTCCATAGTTAAGCTCTTTTCAGACTCCCTAAAATTGAAAAGATCGTCTAGTGACCTTGTTCGTTCACACTCATTAAAATTGGTCCAGAAGAACATCTACTAGCATGAGTTTACCCTTTTTTCCAGCATGTAGATTATTGCGAAAAAAGGTATGCCTCGGGAGATTCGTCTCATCGGGAGAGTTATCCTTGGTGACTTTTATACTTTTTCATGCTAAGGGGACTAAATTCAGAAAAAAGGATGTGAGTCCATATTTAAGCTCTTTTGAGACTCCTTAAAATTGAAAAGATTGTCAAGTGATCTTGTCTTTGTCACACTCATTAAAATGATTTTGAATAGACGTCTTGTCGGTGCAAGTTTACCCATTTTTTGAACCGACTAGAATATCTCCAAAAAAGGTACTCCCCGGAGTCTTCTTTTCTGTTTTTTCAGACTCTTTAAACGTGAAAAAACTATCGAGCTTACCTTCTCTGGGCTCGCTAAATTACATTAAAGGGGGTTTCATTGTGTCTTGCCAATCACATTTGAATCTCTCTGTCTTTGGCCAATGTCGGTTCCATGTTTTTCTCAACTGAACCTTTGAAGCATGCCTTATACGTAAGACTTGTAGCACTTTGCCTCTACATCCTAAGACCTTGACCTATGGAGGAATTTTCCCCGAGTGTCCTTTTCCTGCACATGTCTCTTTGCTCCGAGAATTAGTGTGTTCCTTGCGCTTGGAAATAGTATGCTTTCTTGCGACACTCGTTCCTCCTTTGTAACGTATCATTCTTTTATTCTTTTTCAAGATTTTTAAAAAATTGAAAAAGACAAAAAAAACAAATATCCCAAAAAGAGGGGATGGGAAATATGTATTCTTTTTTGGAAGCACAAAGAGTCTCCCTTGGAAAAAGCACATCCTTATGTTTGTTCGTCAAGCATTGGGATCTAGTATGACCTTAGGAAGTTATTCTTGCTACATAGATTTGTGTCCTCCTTCATTTGGTTACTCTTCCAAACACATGGAGAGTTTGTGTTGCCTTCTTCGTTGGTTACTCTTCCAAACACATGGAGAGTTTGTGTTGCCTCTTGCATCATGAAATTATGTCAATGTCATGATGCTTGAGTCTGATCATCTTTAGTTCTTTTGTCCAAGGGAAGTTTCACCCAACTTGAGTCGGCTTTTCTACATTTTGTCTCTTGACCTCATGAGTCGGCCATCCTGAGAGTCCATTCAAGTCCTGATTCAAAATTGATGAAGTTCTCAGCCTGATCATCAAGATCCTCTTGTATTTTCCCAACGAGTCATCGAACACCTTAGGGTAGTGAGTTATGAACTCCCATTATACTCCTACATGATTTTTGAAGATCTTGAAGTTGTTGCTTGAGTTATGAAGTCCTCATCTCCAACCATCGGGCGTCACTAGCTTCTTGAAGATGGATACTATATTTGAATATCTTTGATTTTGAGATGTATATCCGATGTGTATTTCTCGCAGCTACACATTATATAGTTATATGACATGGATCTACAGTGTATTTGATTGGCATCCATGATTTATTTCATCCCGAGAATGGGTATGCCTGCATCAGAGAGACAATTTTTATTTTGTAGATGGCACCTCCTGAACTCTAGTCCCAAGCTCACTCGATTTTGTACATTGGTAAATATATTGTAATGTATTTTGTCC
The DNA here is from genome assembly GCA_010110895.2 of Picea sitchensis. NCBI lineage: Eukaryota > Viridiplantae > Streptophyta > Pinopsida > Pinales > Pinaceae > Picea > Picea sitchensis. The sequence goes on along the minus strand of SNQJ01S0038239.1, from coordinate 19,600 downwards.
ATCATATGCTATTCTGACCTCACACATTAGGGGGCATCTATTATAACCCTAAATTTCTCTACACATGCATACATGGCCTTGGCCCTCTTACTTTCATTTTTTGCCAAAGCACTGCTAAGTTGCTCTTCTTAAAAAACTATTTTTTAGAATATGTACGTACCCTGCACCATTATTTCCTGCATACATACACTTGTTTCACCACTAGACCTCGTTTACATACGCATGTTGCACCATTACAAACCACATATACTTGCAAAAGTTGCAAAAAATATAAAGTTGCAAGGAATTCATTGAGATTATGGGCTATTGGTAGTTTCCCAACTAATCCACCTGCTATAGCTCATCACCCAGCCGAATAACCATTCTTTTGTCATATAAAGGAGGTGTTGGGGTCTCATTTCACATCTAAGCATAAGAACAGTGAAACTCTGCCCGATTTCACTTCCCCTCCTTGACCAAGATATTGCTTCCTTTTGTGATAATTGCCTCAACATTCCTTTATTATCCCCTTCTTCATCCATTTAACCCATTCACTTCCCAAGAAGAGATAAGAAGTTTGAGAGGAGAATTTCATACAAGGTGCACTTGGAGCTTGGTGAAGAGGATCCTAAACCAGGTTCGTGGAACGGTGGCCGACTAAGATTGTAAAGGTATAATCTTCGTGTTATTAATAAAAGAATTACATTTTCTTGTCCCAAATGATGGTGTCTTGAATACTTTTATTGGTTTATGCTTGACATTCTAACATATAACCCTAACTTATATATGGAATAACATGCTTGTTGTTTTTTGTTTGTCAATCTTTGGATGCAGGTCAGCCCTGGGAGGAGGCGTGCAGTCAGGGGAACTTCCAAGCACAAAGAGGTCATCATCAGAGGTGGGATTAGAGGTATATTTACTTGATCTCATTTTTCTTTCTTTCTTCATATGAGTTTTGGTATGTTTGGGGTAGTATAGAGAATTAATTGACTTTTAGATGGTTAATCGATCTACCTACATTTTGAACCCTGGTGTAGTCAAAGGGGGGGTTTTACCATGAATACTTTTATTGGTTTATGCTTGACATTCTAAAATCTAACCTTAAATTATATATGGAACTTCCAAGCGTGAGGAGGTCATCACCAGACGTGGGATTAGAGGTATATTTATCCGATCTCCTTTTCATTTCTTTCTTCATATGAGTTTTGGTATGTTTGGGGTAGTATAGAGAATTAATTGACTTTTAGATGATTAATTGATCTGCCTACATTCTGAACCCTAGTGTAGTCAAAGGGAGGTTTTTACCCTGAATACTTTTATTGGTTTATGATTGACATTCTAACATCATCTAACCCTAACTTATATATGGAATAACATGCTTGTAGTTTTTTGTTTGTCAATCTTTGGATGCAGGCCATCCCTGGGAGGAGGCGTCCAGTCAATGGAACTTCCAAGCACGAGGATGTCATCACCATACGTGGGATTAGAGGTATAGTTACCTGATCTCCTTTTCCTTTCTTTCTTCATATGAGTTTTGGTATGTTTAAGGTAGTATAGAGAATTAATTGACTTTTAGATGGTTAATCGATCTGCCTACATTATGAACCCTGGTGTAGTCAAAGGGGGGTTTTTACCCTACCTATATTTACTTTAATCTATATTATTTACAATTAGCAACAAAAATTTAAAAAAAATCCTCTTACCCTATGTGAAAATAAAGAAAAATTAAAATTAACTAAACTAATTACCCCGATTAATGTAAAAAAATAAAGATTACTAATATAAAAACTAATAAAAGAATAATAATTACCCTACCCTCCTCTAGATTTGAACATGTGACCTCCAAGGAGGAAACACATTTTTTTAACCATTAGTGTCACTAATTTTGTATACTCTCCATACCTACGAGAAACTAGTAACAATAAAAATTTATAAATGAAAATAAAAAATTAAATAAAATTAAAATTAAACAAAAACAATAAAAAAATAATAATAATAAAATAACAATTTTACCTCCCAACCAACACATGGACATAGTCCAAGGGATATAAAATCCCATATAATATCTTTAGTTCCACCAAATTTTTCGTCGTCGAGGTTTTTTTCATTCATACTCCAACTCACACCCCACTCCACATTCCCGACGATGATCAACCTCAGCTCATTCACTCCACACTCCCGATGATGATCAGCTCTCACTCGATTTTTAAAATATTCAAAACAATATAACACCTTGGCACATTATCCCAAAATAATCATTATAATAATATTCAATGGGTGTAGATATTTTTGAAACATATATTAAAATAATTTTCAAATCAAATCAAATATTACATGGTCATCGTCGTCAGGAGCTGGTAGGTGAAGGTAAAAGGTGATTTTTTGACGATAACTCTCGATGATGTTCACACTCCTAATGATAAGAGATTCCAATCAGTATAATGTTAATATTAAAATAATATAATTCCACATGGGCTCACGCTTTTCAATACTAAACATTAAAATAATCCTTTAAAATAACATTAAATAATATATGGAGCATGGGTCATCGTCGAGGTAAGGGAGTTCATCTGTCAGGTACCCACTACCTAAACCAGATTTTTCTGGTCTTCTGTCGAATCAGAAGCCCTAAACATCCATGGAGGAGCAGCGTAAGCTGGCTCTTTCTCTCTCCCCACTCCCATGTGGTCGCGGGTCATGATCACAGTCCGAATAAATGCAGTACCTCTTTCATATTTCGCTCTTCGGCACTACAATAAGGTCGAGTCATTTGACTTGGAAACTGTCGAATCCCGACAGGGCTAGCAATCGGCCAATGGGGACGAATCCCTACAGGATTAGCAAATGGCTAATAGGAACAAATCCCAACAAGGCCAGAGAACATGCAATGAGAAATGGCCCCGTTGCGTAGTTAAGTGGAACACAGGTGGC
>SNQJ01S0038239.1:0-10708 GCA_010110895.2 Picea sitchensis | reverse complement strand
TCATACAAAAAAACTGAAATAAATATTTTTTTCTCTTTTTTCAAAGAAAGTGAAAGGGGTAAAAGAAAAATAAAACAAGACCTAAACAGATTCCTATCCCACAACGGATCGTAGGGAATCACTCAAGAAACCAAGAAGTTAGATCTATAATTTAAAGACATGCTTAAAACCCTTTCAAAAGTAAACACAATAAAATCAATAAGACAAGTAAACTGAACTTGAAAACCAAGCTATGGATATAAGACAAAGACTTTGGACTGATCCAAGAAACCCTGAGAAGTGTGAAATTCAATCAGGAAAGATGCCAACTCCCTCTTTTTCAAAAAAAATATTGAAACAGAGACATGGGTTGTTGCATTAGCAACTTGCGTATCTACACGGGTTGTTTACTGAGCAGAGCGCGTATGTCCGTGGGCTGTTTACTTAGCAGAGTGCGCATGTATGCGATCTAACTCAAGATAGGGTGCATACACCTCTATATACTTCCAATAAGGAAAATAATAGATAGACTCACAGGGCATGGACAACTGGTATAGCACCTGAAGGTGACCAGGATCCCTTAACAGACTTAGAAAACTCGACAGAAACTTGAAAGGAAAACAACCCAAAATCCCCTAAAAAACCCTAGAGGTTTCCCCAGTATGGTCATTAGTTATTCTAGAGGGAAAACCCCCCCTTTGACTACACCAGGGTTCAGAATGTAGGCAAATCAATTAACCATCTAAAATTCAATTAATTCTATATACTACCCAAAACATACCAAATCTCATATGAAGAAAGAAAGGAAAAGGAGATTGGGTAACTATACCTCTAATCCCACGTCTGGTGATGACCTCCTCGTGCTTTGGCAAAAAATGCAAGTAAGAGATCCAAGGCCATGTATGCATGTGTAGAGAAATGTAGGGTTATAACAAATGGTGAACATACTCTGAAGTGAGGCAAGGACGTTTGTAAAAGGTGTTGGTGGATTGTAGGCATTGATGGACTAACAAATTCAGAGGTCTTTGGATGATATGAAACAACTCCAATAGTCACATAGTAAGACCCACTGTAACTTGAGAGTTTTTTGAAGTCGTGTTTCCACAGGGGCAGACCCAGGGTTCAATGCTTCAACAACACACCAACAAAACCCTATCTACTGACCCTTTTGACAACACCTACGAAGCAGATGAAGTCTCACCTGAGGTAGAGCCAGGGGTGGTTGCAGGACTCCAGTGTCTGCAGCCTTAGCTGGGACACATATATGTGATTGTAACACCTTAACAGAGCACTTAGTAGTTATAGTTCATTAGTATTTAACCTTTGTTTTCAATGCAGATAAACCCTAATTACAGCACATCATAGTATTCATCCAGATCTATTATATTCAAGCACTAAGCATATCAACATAGATCAGATCTAGCATCTTAATAACTTCATTAGGCACTAATCTATCATATTCATATAAGAATACATCGTTACACTAAGAAGTAATCATATAAACAGTAAAAAATTCACAATGCACAAAGAAACCACAACACAGGATATACGTGGTTCACCCCCAACCTGGGGCTATGTCCACCAACTCTTCTCTTCTTTATTATCTTTTGTCAATCATCTACATGCATAGAGCCACCAGATCCTACTCCACATAGGATAGGATATCTGTGCACACCTCGCCAGATCCTCCTTCCCCAATCTAGGTTACAACACAAATCCTTTACACAATTTCTATAGTCACTTGCACTTAGCCTTGCAAGCTTCACACAGTATGCACAAAGCATGTACAACTATCACTTTCACTTAGCACATCATCACACAAATGTCTATATCATCATTCATGCCTCTTCTTACATCTCCTAGACATCTATTTATACATTACAAAATGGGCTTAAACATGGGTAAACCCATGGGCCGACATCCCCATACCCGTTACATAAGCCCAAAACCCAAAAATCCCTAAAAAGGGGCTGAGATTCCACGATATCTACTTCGACTTGCGCTCCACCTTCGACAGCTTGTCGAAGTCCCAAAATAGGTCAAAAATGACCACGGATCTCCAAAACTTAGTAAAGAGACAACAGGCCCCCAACACTCACCTATGACTCATCCCGAGTCACTCTTATTTGGTTAGTTCTGCCTCAAAAGCCTCAATCTTGGCTCGAGCTTCTTCGACCTATTGCTGCACCAAGGCCTCCTACTCGGCGAACTCCTAAAGAACTGCCTTGTTCACAATTCCTTCCAAGTGTTTCTCAATTGTAGTGACCACTTTCTCTAGTTCCGCTCCTTGTTCTTCAATCTCCTCAAACAGTTGACAAGTTGCATCTTGGACTGGCTGGAGCCTCTGAGTCACTTCCCATACTTTTCTCTGAATGGTATGGACTTGTTGTTGAACAATGCGTTGTTCTTGTGATCTTTTCATTCTTTCAACTGCAGACAAGAGCTTCAATTATGCCTGTATCATTGTTGCTTGTTGGTTTGCCTCCTGGAGTTAGGACTCCAATGTCTTTAGTTCAGGTTCTTCAGTAAGTCATTCATAAGTCTGTGCACTATGATCACTGAGTTGTTTACATTTTATGGTGAAGGTATTGATTCTCTCAACTGCGCTATGAGAAGTTTCTTCTCTTTGATCTCGCACATCCTGTGGAGTGCTTGGCACTGACTGTAGCTCTAGATCTGTTATTCTCTGTTGAAGCTGTTGGATGGCTTCAACAAGCTACGCTAATTGATCCTCTACTGGGTCTTCCTCCTTTTTCTCTAAGCCCATCACAGAGCGGATTGCTCTACTGACTGCTTCTTTTACTCCAACCTGCTCAGTGAGAAGTTTTTCTTTCTCTTCTTTGAATTTTGACTAGAAGGCAGCCTTCTCCTGCTGCGCAATCCTACATTGCTCTATTACTTCCTCTTGTTCTTGCTTCAGGGACATTGTGGCCTGTTCTTTTTCTTCTTTTTCACGACGAAGGTGAGCTTCAATCGCATCAGCTATTTTGTGGAGTTGGGTAGAATCATCTCCCAACTCTAGTTCTTTTGATGGCAAGGTCGTACTGGAAACTGTGCAGCTGGAGTGAAGGGCTTGTTGTACCCCTCTGAGTTTTTCCTCAATTCTATCATACATCACCGCTTGTTTGGCTTCGTTGTTCTTCAAAAATGTCATGCGAGGCATATGATATGGCTACGATGATGAAGTCGAAGTCATCGACCGTGAGTACAGTCTACAGCTTCATCTTAGTAGCTTTGGAATTCTTCCGAGAAGTAAGTTTCGTGGGGGAAAAATTCCTTTTCTTAGATGGATCAGTATCATCAACAGGATCCCTAGGCGGTGTTACTTCACCTTGCTTCTACTGATATTCTTTCCCATTGTTCTCTTCTTTATATACTTCGTCATTACCTTCTGCTCCAGGTGATTCTGAAGCAGTTTATTCTGATGCACTTCTCAGGTTATGTACCTCTTTTATATTATTCCTTCTGCTAGTTCCAGGTGTGTCATGTGCTTCGCAAGTGGCCTCCGAGTTTCTGTGTTGTTTAGGATCAGACAATTTTATGGGGTCAACAGGGATAAGGAGCTCTGCAGGACAGTCCTTATTTATCTATTTTAGGTCCTCTTCTGTGAGATTATAGTATGAATGAATCTCTTCTTTACTCTCGTCTGCACGTGCAGTGATGTAAATGAAGTGTCGATCTGTGTGGACCATCATAAGTGGCCTAAACTGGTGTAGAGTGTTCGACGTCATATGAGGGACATCTTCAATAGCCCTCTTTAAATAGAGATAGTATGTATGGAATACCGTGTTTGACTTCCACTGTTTTCCCATATCGCTCGAATACCGGAGCATAGTGAACTTCGCAGTGAGAGGATCGAACGACTCAATGTCGAGGAAGGTCGCACCTTATGACATCTACCAATATGTAAACATGATGAGGATCAGGAGCCAACTAAAGTGGAACTCATATCCCTGATCCTGAGCTTCGTGACAATCCAATTCTAACTGGTTGACTGAGTACTTTGCCCAATTCATCTGGAGTCCTTCCATGCATTTCCCAGCAAGGTCAATAAGGAACCATGCGATCTGTGTAGGTTTGTTCTTTCTCACTAGATTCCCTGCGATGAGCTGGCAGACCAGGTGCAATGCACCATTCTGTATGGAAGATACCTTGTAGCCTCACGTCCCCTTTTCTACATTGCCATAGGTATCTTTAATCCTCTGTGCCAGTGCGTGGTCTACAACCTTCCCTGGGTAGAAGTCTTCCAGGTCTGGTCCCTGCATGCTCAATCCAGTGATCCAATGGACCAGTGTTGGGTCAACTGTGATGTGTCTGTCTAGACACAGATAACCGCCATGGTAGCTCGACAATAGGATATTAATGCATGCATTAACTTCCTGGTGCCTTCCAAAATGTGGTATCTTCGTTATGTTCAAGATAGTGGACTACGCGAGGTTCATAGTCCATGGTTGGGGGATTATCCTCGAGTTCTTCCTCTTCATCCTAGTCAAGTACCTATGAGGGGAGAGCATGTTGTGGTTCTTGCGATCCCCTAGGTTGAAGTCACTAAATTTTAATGTCATGATATTGTCTAGTTGGGTTCGAACTAAACGTATCCCCTTTGAGAGGTATGTAGTAACCAGGGTGTAATCAAAGTCCCACGGGACACTGTCATGACTCACCGCGCCAACCAAGGGCGGGATGTAGTCGGGCAGGATAGACAGGATCAACTTAGCATTTTCCAAGTCATCTCAATGCTTATTTCTTTCCTTGGCTACATCTCAGGATGCTCCATATCCGCAAGCAGTCGACGGAGAGGCTTGCACTCCTCTCATCGATGAAGCTTGAATCCCTGTGGACGTTACTTTTTTGGCCATTAAATCTATTAAGACTTATTCTACGAACTTCTCTATGGCATTGATTTCGTCCAACATGCACGCTCAAGATCGGATAACTCAGGTCGATGAATGAATTCTCAATGCAATAGAATAGGTGTCGATCTCAGTAAACAGAGTGCGGTAACAATGAGTTCTCTCATTGGTGTGGATACAATTTGCAAAAGTATTCTCGATACAACATTTGACAAAATAAGTAGACAATGGTGTAACGGATCTCTCCAACAGGTGAGAAGCCTTCATCAATGTAGTTTTGTCTGTTACGACGTGGTTCCAATGGCCCGATGGCGATCTTTATGGCCATAACTATTGTTCTAACCATTCGGGGGTGTTGGTATAATGGTCATAATGCCTCCAACAGTCATATCGCTCCACCATGGCGAACTTCCACTTTGTGATGTTTTAGTATCCTGACGAAGTTCCAGTTTTGAAAACCTTCCTTTTGCAAATTTCCCTTTGGAACCTCCTGCAAATTTTCTATCTTTTCTCTCTTCTTACTGAGGTTTCTATCCTTTTCCCCTGTGATATGCGTTACTGGGTTCCTCTTCCCATTCTGATTCTTATCTGTACTCAACATAGTAACTTCCCATTGCTGAGATTCTTTCATAGGGTTAGAGAGTAGTACTTATTCTCTTTCTGAGGTAAGTGCTCTTCTCTTCTGTACAGACAGATACTGTATGTCTTCCTCGGTTCTTTCATCTTCGACATCTGGATAGCTGGTCCTCAATAGCTTCGACTGGTACTCTTGTTCTTTTAGTAAATGTGTTGTCCTCTCCATCATGAAGTCTCTTAGTTCTTTCTTCTTCTGTTCTAGGGTTTCCTCTTCTTTTCTTCTGGTCTGATCCTTCTCAATCCAGATTTTTCCTAGTAACATAGAAAATGCGGCGCTTCTCTCAATAAATTTAACAACCTCAAAATATTCCTCTGTCGAAGTTCCATGAGCACTCATAGATATCTGGGTAATTCATCCACACAGGGTTATCGACTTTCCTCTAAATAATATTATTCCTCCTAATGAAGGACTCGTAGCAAGCTCTCCTAAAATTTCCCAGGTTCTTTCTGTCATGATATTCACATATGTTTCCTCATCCAGAACATAGTCAATGTTGAAGTCTCCTATTCGTGTTTCTATGCACTCTTTTTCTTTGAAGATCTCTGATAAGTTGATATTTTTGTGATCATTCAGGGTTTCTTTCATTCGTAGTAATACATTCTATGATTCTTTCAAGGGATCTATCATGGTCTTAGTTTCTTGGCCTTCCTCAGGGTTTTCTAGTCTCATATTCATTCTTTCAAGCTTAACAATCATTCTACGACAATCCAAAACTTCATGGTCCATAGCTTTACAAAAAAAGCAAGTAGGAACTCTACCAAGGAATTCCTTAGCAATATGTCTCGGTCTTATGCAACTATAGCAAAGGGTTAATCCTCTCTTTCTCTTGAATGATCCCCAACCTTTCCTGTACTGCGCACTAGGATCACAGTAATTAACCTACAAAAAATTCTTCCTAGAATCCTGCATCCATTTGTTAGTCCAAACATTCTTTCTATGCATAGGAATAACATACCTTTCATTATTTCTATCAGATCTATTCATATCAAATATTCTTTCTTCTAACTGTACCCTAGTTTTCAGACTAGAACAAAATTTATCAAACATACCTAGATCCATACTTTCGAAACAAAAATTTCCACTTATCTTACTTTTATTAGAGCACAAAGCTTTCAAATATTAAAATTTTCACTGTTCTTACCTATATCAGAGCACAAAGCGTTCAGATCTGCCTCCTTTCTTAGCACAAAGTTTCGCAAGTTAAGCAACATATCTACACACAGAGATTTCTTTCTTTTCCTCAGTTCCCAGCAATCACAATTTCAGGTCCCGGGAACGGAACCATTTATTGGCACAGGGGCAGACCCAGGGTTCAACACTTCAACAACACACCAACAAAACCCTAACTATAGGCCCTTTCGAAAACACTTGCGAAGTAGATGAAGTCTCACCCGAGGTAGAGGCAGGGGTGGTTGCAAGACTCCAGTGTCTGGAACCTTAGTTGGGACACAGATCTATGATTGTAACACCTTAACAGAGAACTTAATAGTTATAGTTCATTAGTATTTAACCTTTGTTTTTAGCACATATAAACCCTAATTATAGTGCAACGCAATATTCATCCAGATCTAATATATTCAAGCACTAAGCATATCAACATGGATCATATCTAGCATATTATTAACTTTATTAGGCACTAAGCTATCGTATTCATCTAAGCATACATCATTATACTAAGTAGTAATCATATAAACAATAAAACATTCACAATGCACAAAGCAACCACAACACATGATATATGTGGTTCACCCCCAGTCTGGGGCTACATCCACCAACTCTTCTCTTATTTATTATCTTCTATCAATCATCTAAATGCACATAGCCACCAGATCCTACTCTGCATAGAATAGGAGATTTGTGTGCACCTCGCTAGATCCTCCTTCCCCGAGCTAAGTTACAACACAAAGCCTTTACACAATTTCTACAGTCACTTGCACTTAGCCTTGCAAGCTTCACATAGTATGCACAAATCATGTACAACTATCACTTGCACTTAGCACATCATCACACATATGTGTATATCATCCTTCGCACCTCTTCTTACATTGCCTAGACATATATTTATACATTACAAAATGGGCCTAAACATGGGTAAACCCATGGGCCGACATCCCCATACCCATTACATAAGCCCAAAACCCAAAAATCCCTAAAGAGGGGTGGAGATTCCACGATCTCTGTTTCGGCTTGCGCTCTACCTTTGATAGCCTATCGAAGTCCCAAAATAGGTCAAACTTAACCACAGATCTCCAAAACTTGGTCAAGGGCCAATAAGTCGATTGTTATGAGGGTCAACAGAATTAGAGAGAAATGATGATTCTCTTTGTGTTGTTCGAGACTCCTCATTATGAAGGTAATGAGAGTCAAGATATTGTCACCCTTCTGGAAACTATGTTGGTGTCAACAAAAAGGGAGACGCGACTGCAAGAAGTAAAGGGATTTGTGAAATCCACTGAGATGAGATCAGGTACTGATAGGTAACATGAACAAAGTCAAGATGCGGTGAGACTCAAGACTACCCTTGGTTGGGGAATTTTGAAGTGGGGTTGGAAGCAACCGTAAAACTGTATCTAGTGTTAGTGGGATGACTAGATGTGGGGTTAAATTGTGCTAGAAGCTAACAACGTGGACAAACTCGGAGATCATGGATACATGGACTTGGGATACTCAGGGTTTATGAATGATGTCGGAATGAAGAGAGAGAGTGGATGCCCCAACCAAGGGTGACATGGGTTGCTTTTCCAGGAAAAAAGAAAGTCATCAAGGGTGATGAAAAAAAGCTAAGTAAATGCTAGAAACAAAGGATTTTTACAATTACCAAATAAATAAAGAACAATTTTGGATGAGTGTGTAGATATAGAAATGGGTGCCCGAGTGAAAGATGGATTGGCTTGTGAGGGTGTAAGTTGCGAAGAGAACTGGTGGAGGGTGGGGACCCCATGGGTGGGTTTCTGTATGAGGTAAATGAACGGAGGGAAATCTGTAGATGGGCAAACTAATGGTGGATGAGATGGAGGGATAATGATAATGTGGGGGTGCATTCAATAGAACTAAGATGATAGAACCTAGGAGCCCATTAGAAAGTATAGAAATATGATGAGAAGAAGTATGTGACTTATTATCAAAAGTGCATAAGACTATCGGGACTCCCATCCCTAGGGGGTGAAATTAGCATGAGTGTCAAGTTTCCAAGGGGAACTATAAATGGGACAACTCATGTGGGGGAGAGTGCTACTGGGTGACAATACCAAAATGTAGTAGAGGTGACAGTATTGCAGGGCTAGATGTAAGGACCCTAAAGGTAATTGTCAGAGGGTGTGACTGGGAGATGCAATTGATTTACAAAGGGAATAATTACATGCTAGCATCAAACATATACCTGAAGGGGCTGCGTCGTTGTGATGACCAAGTAACTACACACATAACAACCAATACCCAATGTGAACAATATCTAATGATAAAGAACATATAACAACTATCTGATAATTTTGAACATGAGCATGTGTACCTGAATGTGATGTGAGAAAAGTGCTCCCTTGGGGCCAAGTTCAGATGATGACCCGGGGAATGTGACTGTGTAGATAGCAAGACCAGGATCCTGTGGCTGAGAACAGATCAGAAAAAACGGAGGCTCGGGGCTCCTGTAACAGAGTGTGGAAGATTGGAAAAAGAGACTATATATGGCTGGTGGGCCCACAATGCCACCTCATTTGTACCTGTCTCTATAGTGATTTGAAGAGAGAAATTGGAGGAGATTTGGCGATTATGGGAGCTCGAGTCAACCAATCCGGGAGTTGCGAGAGTTAGGTTAGTGGTCCCATCCTCTTGCATAGTGTGAATTTTGTAGAATTGAGTTAGGGGGGGGGAGATGGAAGTACAAGGGTAGGTTTAGGGGTGGCCCACTATTGCATAGAAGAAGGAAGAATATGCATGCGCAAATGTGTGGGTATAACTCCATCTCTAACACATAATGTGCGGGTAGGTTTGACAGAATCATGCATGGGGGTGTGGGGGAGGGAAATATACACATGCATGAGATGCGCACCTATTAAGATGACAGTCGTGCACTGTGCGCAATTGTGTAGAGGATAGGTGTGCATGTGTGCACACCTGTCGAGGTGACAGCTACGCATTGATGCACAACTATTTCTCAAACAACTACACATTAGTGTGTGGTTGTGAAAAGAATAGGCACACACTTGTATGGGTGAAAGTCGTGCACTGGAGGAAAGGCTAAGGGTGTTTGAAAGTTTGAATTTATTTATTTATTTGATGGATGATGAGGGTTGACCAAGTGTTTTTGTGTGGATGCAGGTGATTAGCTTGTGAATGGAGAGCACTATACCAGTCCACTAGAGAGAGAGAGAGAGATTGGGAGTGTCTTCGAGAGGCGGTGAGAGAGAAACTGGGCGTTTAGAGACACTTGGCAGCCTGCGGGTTTCTCAAGTTCTTCGACTGTCCCTTGATACGATCATATGAGTTCCTGTTGTAGTATCTTATATCTATGTGGAGCATTGATATACAGTGCTTCATCGTTAGAGGGAAACAACTGACATTCTCGGCAATCGAGGATGTCTATTTTCTGACGGGGCTCCCATTCCGTCGAATGGCGCTTCCTGTTGACCCCCAACTGTCGGGGGATGAGAGAGTGGTTGACTTGGTGCATCACCACTACTCGGGAGAAAACTTGATGTCAGATTTAGTCATTCGTATTGAGGCGATCAATGAGCTCTTGAAACAATGTGTTTCTGCCATGGTAGTGAGGATCTACAGATCCTTGGTGACTCAACGGATCACAGGAGGTCAATTGAGGATCATGGAGAGGGTCCTAGATGGGGACCATTTTTCCTGGGAGATGATGTTGCATTCTAGGATGATGGGGCAGATTCATTGGTGTCGGACCACTGACTCCAATGACTTTGCATTTGGGTCTATCCTGGTGGCCTTGTTTCTGGAGAGGGTGCCCCTTTTATGCCCTAGGATTTTGTTCGTGCCTAAAGGGCCACGAGAGCTGTGTCTTATGTGGTGGGACCATGTGTTGGCGTGATATGGGGGAGGAGTGGGTGGCCATTGTTGGGGCAATTCAATTGCTTAAATTTCTTTCATTTAATTATCAACCAGGGATGCTCGTAAGCTTGTGATGATGCCAACAAAATATATGCAGGAGTAGGCATCTAACTCTAATCTAAGAAAATTCAATCAAATCCTAACTCTTGCATTCCACTTAATAAGACTTAGT
>SNQJ01S0038238.1:53462-67551 GCA_010110895.2 Picea sitchensis | reverse complement strand
AATGTAGGGAAAAACATATCTCTGTATGCCAATTTAGAACACATACCTCACAATTTTGAATGAACATAACCAAAAAGTACTAAATAAAATGTATCCAAAGTCCTCTATACATGATCAAAAACACTAGTCCATAAATTAATAAATCCAATATAAACCTCTAATAACAACTCATGCTCTTTAATACAAAACTTTGAAAAAAAAACCTTAAAAGTACAATATGGTACAAATCTCTACACACTTGATGGCTTATGCATAACACTTTCTCAGGTAGATCCTATTGTGATTCATGGGCCAGAAATTCCTTTCGTAATCCCTAAATGCATGGGACCTTATCGACAACATATGTTACACCATGCCGAGGCCGCATAATATAGGTTCAAATTCCCACATTCCTAACATATCATGATTCTGGTTGTGAACGAGAACTAGGTCACTATTAGGAACAACTTGATGAAAAACACACTTAGTAGACTCACGAGCTATTGTATCTCCTTAATGATGTCAAAGAAGACATGGGCAGAAATTCATATTTGACATGGATTGGAGTGGAGAATTCGATGGAAAGATATGAAAGAGGATTCCAAAACACAATCTGGTTAAGACTTAGAATTTCACTGGATGACCCAAAAAATGCCCCCTATATTGAATCAAGAAGTTTTACATCACCCTCTAACTATTCCAATTCGGGAAGAAACTATGATCAGTTATGCATGTCATCCCATGATTTATTGACCGTAGTCATGACTTCTAGGATTCCCTCGTCTATAGGTAACTCCAAATCCAAGGAGTCACGTGAATTGGGAGGGTTGATATCCCAAATGAGTAAAGTGTATTGACCATATTCCACATCCTATTGGAGATTCTAATCAAGGTTAGCTAAATCTGACTAGATCACTTTATAGGAAATCTCTACCACACTCAACGACATACTTGATCCAAATGATTCTACTTCCAAAGGATTAGGTACTAGCCAAGGATCTAATTGAATGTCTAACATGTTGGACAAAATTGATTTATAATCCAAGGAACTACCCTATGATTCAGTAACACCCAAACAAATCATACATATAGAAAATGTGTGAGAAGAATTGAATGGTGGAGGTAGGGTAAATGTACCCATTAATGATGAATCCTTGAACATGACAACACCAATACTATCATAAACACTCATGGACCTATTGACGAATAGAACGCTCATATAAAAAATGTTCCTAGAATCAAGAGTACAATAGGAAAATTGATCAGTAGTAACTACTTTCCCTTCATGAGGACAACAGAGGACCCTAAAGACTGAGGACACTACAACTTTCATCATGAAGAACCAACTATACCCTAAAAAAATATTATAATCTAGTAGGGTGTCGACTACTTTGACTTCAATCGAAATAGTCTTTCCACCTAACTCAATAAGGAAGGTGTTGATGATTCTATGATGCTTAAACATATAACCATCGAATTATTTTAACAAGGTGTTTTATTAAATGAGCTCTAGAGAACCTAAATATTTCCAACATGACAATGACATGATGCAAGTCAAGGCTCCTTCATAGAAAATAGTTTTGAAGATATTTTTCCCACACAAAATCACTTGACTTTGAAAAGCGATTTGTTGGGGGAACCTAGGTTGACTCTAGTCAATGTTAAAATTAATTAAGTGAGTATCCAAGGGATTTACTCTGAATATAGAAGAAAACAATGGTTTCCTTTGCATGGGGCATCTTTGAAGGACTTCTAGGGTAGACATGGCATATGGTGCTTGGGACAAATCTTCCACAATACTGTAATTATGGGTAGCCTGTGCATTAGGATTATGTGCCAACCGTCATAGAACACCCTTAGGTGGGTGAAGAATTATATAAAATTATGGCTTATCTATCTATAAGGGCCACTATGTTGAGATGAATATCGATCCTTATCTGAAGGACTTCTCTCAGGATAATTAAAATTATGATCTTGATTTTGCAGATTAATCATTTGATCACACATGTAAACATTTGAATTTGAGTTATTTCCCTCATTCTATGGGTTACCCTGTGTGCCCCCTTATAGAGGTGCAAGGTTTGACATGACCATTTGTCGATGCTATGTGTGATGTTATGGTGATAATGGATTCATTAGAGTAGTGGATTTTTTTGGAGCTCCCTTCTGAGATAAATAGCATTGAATATCTTCCATCCGAGGACATCAATGGGTGAGATGGTATCCATTGAAAATATTGCAAGGAAACTTCAATTTATTCTTCTACTTCATTCCTCCTACATTGGCATTTTGAGTTTGATCAGTCCCTTTCCTAGGATAATAATTATTCTTCTTCTTTTTCTTACCCCTAGGTTGTTGAGCATTATTAAAATTAGTGGATTGCACAAAATTAATGTCAGAGTTATAAGCATGGAATATGGTATTTTGAGGTGTTGGAATAATTGTGGGTGGATATGTAGAGATGGACATTTGACTCATCTATCTAGTCAACTAGCCAATAGAATCATGGGACATGGAGTAGATTTTATTGGATTTGTTGATGACTTGGGAGCATGTGGAATGATATCATACAATGTGCCAAATTGAGAGTAAATAAAGTATAAATGATAAGCATGCATAATGGCATGATCCTCAGTAACTACCCCTGACATGGATACATCCTTGACAATTGGTGGAAATAAATACTTAATGAACCAATATGATAACAATCGATCTAGAATTCTAACTTTGATGATCCTACATTTCCGTCTCCGTTCAGGAATATGATCAAAAATATGTGTAGCAATATTTTGACTCAATGACGTCAAAATTTATGTTCCATTCTCATACCATATAGGGAGTTGAAATTGCATCAAAAACACCATTGCCAAGAATAAAAAGTCACTAAACGAAGTTCCCTATAATTAATTGTACCATTTAGTGACACTTCCTATCAAGGTCATTTGGGAAAGTCACAACCTAATTCTATCATCCACCAATGACTTCAAAGAACACCATAGGTGGTAACTCATGGCGTGTGTGGACGGATATTCTACAGGATTCATGTTAAATTTAGGAATATCATATGGTAGCTTCATAGGAATTGTTAGCCACAAAGGGTGGTGTTTGATGGGGTCATTTGTCAACCTAGATAAATGAGGTGGGTTCAAAGTCTCCAAGAAAAGAAATTGTGTGCTAGTAAATGATTTTTGATAGAAATATGATGGACCTTGTGATCTTGATGGAATTGAAAATCCCCCCATATTACTGCCCCCAATGATATTACTACCTATACATCACTTGTTAAAACACTAGTGGTAGGACCAGGCCCAGGATTGAAACTCCAACAAAATGGAAAAAAAACATTTGGTCTACCTATGGGAATACTAGAAATAGGTAGAAACCCACTTCTAGTGGTAAAACCAAGGCTCCTCCCCCCCCCTTCCCCCTCATCAAAAACAAATATGGATGTGAGAACTTGTGAGGACATATCAAGCATACTAAATCTTGGTATATTCATGGAAGGAAGTGATGTGACTGAAACCATTTCCTAAGTGGAAAATCCACATGTCAAAGGAATAGATGTGGGATAAGCTATCCCGCTAACTATTGTCAAGGAGGTGGTCATTGTTACTCCTCCCATCAAATTGGAAGATCTGGGAATAGGTCCTCACATATTGGATGTGTTAGAATGTGCTCATTTTACCATAGAAAATATCACTATTATCACCCAACCATAGGTCAAAGCCACCCTCCGAGCACCTTAACCTTGACAGAGAACCATTTTGGAAGAAAACCCTAGGCTATACATCCAAACAAAGGGTGGTGCACCTTTCTCCAGGGATAGTGCACTAAGAAAGTGATGCAAAGACGAGACGCGACCGTACCCCGTCGCGCTCTCCCGCTCACAGGATCGTTCGAATCCCATTGTTTCATGAGACCAATTAGCTCTTTGGATTCCCTCGGGAATCTCTCCTGTAAATACTCGATCCACAGGTCCTATCCTTCCTCACGGCCTTCAACACTTGCCCGTGGTTATTCCTAATTCACTATCGGGGTTCAGGGTTTGCGATGTCAATGTACATGCACCCTTTGAACTCGCGATTCTCCGATTCCCGATCCTCTGATGGGTCCCAGTCGTTGAACTGTCAACGGTCCTTTCGCCTATCGCTAAAATCTGCCACCTGTCCTCCTGAAAGTCTGTGTGGCCCCACGCTCCTAGGCCTTATCGGGAAATCGCGTATCGTGATTTCAAAGTGCACGAAACCATTGTGCCCGGGATCTCCGATATCTCGATTCCCGACTTCCTCCGTATCGCTGACAGCTGGCCTCCACTATGCCTCTGTCCTCCTGCACTACTGTAGTGACAGGTGGCCCCCACTCATCGGGGTTTTGCGGATCGCGAATCTATAATGCACAAAACTCTCGTCCCTGGGAACTCCGATATCCCGATGGAAAAAATGCTGACGGCGCCTGATCCTTTGCCACCTGTCCTCGCAGATGGACGGTCCTGATNCTTTCGTTGCCCCGGTTCTCTTGTCCTTGGGAACTCCGATTTCCCGATGCACCTCTCGTCCGATTCTTGACACCTGTCCCTCTGAACGGATGGCTCTGATGGTGTCGGGGTTTTCTCCTAGGATTTACCCGATCTCTCGTCCACGTGAAGGCTGATTTCATGATGCGCCAAACGCCGATGGTGCTGATGCTCGCCATGTGTCCTCTGCCAACGGACGACTCAGATCCTTGTCGAGATTTCGTGGCGATTGATGTCCTGATGCTCACGACCTCGAGAACTCTGATTTCCCGATGGTCAATATCCCGACTGCTATTCCTTGTGTAGCTCCAGCTCGATCCGACGGCTGACGAGATTTCCGCTCCTGATCTGACGACCCAGATCTGTATTCCTCTGTGCACTCCTTCTCCTGAGGCTAAACTGTGCGCACCTTCTCCTGATCCAATGGCTGTCGGGATTTCTACGTGAGATCCGACGGCTGTCAGCCTCCTCTTTCTGTCGGCTCCTCCTGAGCTCCTCCTCGACGTAAATCCTCAACGGTCCAGGTCTTCTTTCTCCGCCCAATCTGACAGTTCCTGTTGCTCCCTCNTTTCCTACGCGTATAAGAACGCTGACCCTCCTGAGATTTTATCTTTGAATCCTCAAAGGATTCTTTTGACTCCTGCGCCTCTGCGAAGTCCTCGCACACAAAGCGCTATCGGTCCTGAGATTCTACGAGTACTCAGACCCCTTGGGGGATTTCGTCTTCCTTCCTTCTCCCACAGGTGGAGAATGAACTGGATGACCTCTTGGATGTCCTTCTGCTCAAGCCTCTTCTTGAGTACTTCTGAGTATTCAGTAACCCAGTGAATATCCTTCCTTGGACTCTTCCTTCACATGTCATGACTCAAAGAGTTCTCTACTCTCCTGTGCCTGCTTGCTCATTTTTCTCGACGCCCTCCTCGCGGAGTCTCTTCTCCCACAGAATGTTTAGCAGTTCTGGGTCCTTGTGCACCTATGCACTTTGCTCGATGCCCACCTGGCAGAGCTCTTAAGAATCCTCAGTGATTCTGGTTCCTTCTGTCTGAACTCACAATGGAGTTCCTTCCTCTGTGCACTTCCTGCACAGGCTCAATGCCCACCTGGCAGAGCTCCTCAGAATCCTCAGTGATTTTGGTATTCCCTTAAGAACTCACAACAAAGTTCTTTCTCTCTGTGCACCAATGTACACACGCTCAAAGCCCACTTGGCAGAGCCTCTCACAGACTCCTCAGTGATTCTGTTTGAAACTGTGTCTCAACTACACAGCCTTGCCTCTTGAAGTGTTCAACAACCTCAAAGGTCTTCTTCCTAAGTTGATGATTCCAGTCCTGTGCCTCAACACGTCTCTGTCTGAATCCTCAGAGTTCAGAAGTGAAACCTCTGTGCACGACCATCAGAACCTCAACGTTCTGTCACACCCTCCTGGTGTGAAGCCTCAAAGACCTTCAACCTAAAATCAAACGAACCCCTGCATAATACATCCACATAACATATACATTCACAACATAAACAAGGAACACACACAGACATGCATATATGACAGACTAATGCAGGAAAAACTGCACTGTTTATATTAATGGAAAATGCCTGTAATTACAAGGTGTTCCCGAGCTCTCTCTGGTTCTCCTCTACACTACCATGCTTAACTCAAACTGAGATATGAAAATATGTTTTACCTGAGGGCTCATTCCTCTAGGTTCACCTACCCTATTCAATTACAATCAATGGCTGTCTAGTCTGCTATCCAGAACTAGATCTCAGCCAATCTAGCATTAAAGCCGATACTATCTAACGCCTACTCAAAGGAACGACTTTCATGTCTCACCAGCCTAAGAACATTTAATTACATTCATTTTAAATTCAAATGAGGCTGCGCCTCTCTTCAACCTTTGAATGTGTGCGCGCTGACGTGGCTGGCTGGCTGCGTGGAGAGATGCTCCTGCATCATACTCCATAGCTGCAAAAATCATGAGCTCCTGCTCATGAGCTTCCCCTCTGATTGTTGGAAATCCTCCTGGATCCCAAACGAATGTATGGAGCTTCACATCCGCTCCAATCTGTTGCTGTTGCTGCTTCTGCTGCGCTACTGCTGTTGCTGCTTCTTTCCTTCTGCCCAACTGCTCCCAGCTGGCAGTTCTTGCTGACCCCAACATCATCCTGGTGATCTCCTCGATCACTTCATCCAGCTACTCCCTTGGATGGTCCAGTTCTTGCAGTCTCCTCAGCTGCAAAAAATTTTGGCCATTGGGAAGATCACTATGATCCCCCACGCCTTCTTGATCAGTTTCCAACTTCACCTGTTGGATGTGCACTCCCTGCACTTTCACTCTCTCCTCCAGGGCTTCAATTTGATCCCACAGATCAGAAAAACAAATGATGTCTGTGTCTTCAGCTTTTTCTGCTGCAAGCTCTCGTGCTGCAGTGTTTTCAGCTTCTCGGCTGAAAATATCGAGCCACTCCTCCGAAGGCTCATTTTCCTCTTCTGCTCCAGCTGCAAACTCCCATGTTGTAGTCTCTTCAGCTTCAATGCTGAATTCTTTGAGCCATTCCACCGAATGATCACTCTCTTCTTCTACTTCTGTTTCTTTTGTTGTCATCTTTAGTGCTACAGCTTCTTCCCTTCTAGGTCCTTGGCTGAAATCAGCGAGCCGTTCCTCAGAACGCTCTTTCTCATTTCTTTCTTTTGCTTGGGCAATCTTCACCATCTGCACCAATTCTTTTTGGATAGTCACGACCGACTGTTCCTCTGCTGCCGTTGTATCATCTGCAATAGAATTTTCTGCCTCCTCCTGGGCAGATGGTAGGAATATCCCAATTCCCCCAATCATCAGAAGATCATCCTGATCCTTCACCTCTGTCAGCTGCATCTGCCGAACTAAATTCATCTCTGAATTTATGAGACTATCAGGCAGTCTCATCTGCTCATCCCTGCCCACCTGGCAATGTAGGATGCTTCCGCTGCTTCCCTGGCAGACTATGAGATCAATCGATCCCATCTTCATCAGCAACCCCTGCTGAATTGAACTCTCCATGAGACCTTCAGATGGTCTCAAATTCTCATCGCTGCCCATCTGGCAGTTCGATACGCTTCCGCTGCCTCCCTGGCAGTCGTCGATGCTTCCATTGCCTTCCTGGCAGTCTTCAAGATCCCACAGTGATCTCTGATCATTGCCCAGCTGGCAATGCAAAATTCCTTCGCTATCCTCATGACAGTCTTTGAGATCCTCAGCTGATCTCAATCTGTTGCTCTCTTGGAAATCTAGAATTTCTTCTACTCTGCCTTCATGGCAGTCTTCGAGATCATCAGTCGATCTCATTTCTGTTTCTTTGCCCACCTGGCCATTTGGAAACCTTCCAGTGCTCTCCTGGTAGTCTATGAGATCCTCAGACGATCCCAATTTATCTTCCTTGTCATCCCAATCATCGAGACTCTTTCCAGTCTCTGGCCAACAGTGACAAATAATGTTTTCTTCTATGGCCTTGAGGTTTTCAGCATACCTCAACCATCTCTTTAACAGCCTGCGCCATCTTTTGACCATCAGCTCCTTGACTGGCCATTTTTCCTTTCCCTTCTTCATGGGAAAATTCCGCATTCGTCTCATCCTCCTATCCTGCCGCATCCGCAGTTCGAGCTTCTCTATGTCTGCTTTTAATTCATAGAGCTTTCTAGTTTCTTCTTCATC
The DNA here is from genome assembly GCA_010110895.2 of Picea sitchensis. Taxonomy (NCBI): domain Eukaryota; kingdom Viridiplantae; phylum Streptophyta; class Pinopsida; order Pinales; family Pinaceae; genus Picea; species Picea sitchensis. Next base: position 59,376 of record SNQJ01S0038238.1, on the reverse strand, counting down.
AAATTCGGCAAGCTTTTGTGCCTTGCTCTTCTTTCTATAGCCTTCAGTAGCCATCTTGTTGCGTCTATCTGCCTCCCTGGAAGATCTGCTGCTGTCACTCTGAATCCCTGAGTGTTCCAGCTTCATCTTCTCACAGTCCTGCTGATGGTCTCCTTGATTGCTGCCTACCTGCAAACAATCATTACAGAGTCCTCAACAAATCTGTCTTCTTCTACCTCTTTTCTCCTCTTGCCTGAAATATACAGACAAGAATTTAAGCTCTGATACCACTTGATGCAAAGACGAGATGCGACTGTACCCCGTCGCGCTCTCCCGCTCACAGGATCGTTCGAATCCCACTGTTTCATGAGACCAATTAGCTCTTTGGATTCCCTCAGGAATCTCTCCTGTAAATACTCGATCCATAGGTCCTATCCTTCCTCACGGCCTTCAACACTTGCCCGTGGTTATTCCTAATTCACTATGGGGGTTCAGGGTTTGCGATGTCAATGTACATGCACCCTTTGAACTCGCGATTCTCCGATTCCCGATCCTCCGATTCTCGATCCTCCGATGGGTCCCGGTCGTTGACTTGTCAATGGTCCTTTCTCCTGTTGCTAAAATCTGCCACCTGTCCTCCTAACAGTCGGTGTGGCCCCATGCTCCTAGGCCTTATCGAGAAATCGCGTATCGCGATTTCAAAGTGCACGAAACCATTGTGCCCGAGATCTCCGATATCTCGATTCCCGACTTCCTCTGTATCGCTGACAGCTGGCCTCCACTATGCCTCTGTCCTCCTGCACTGCTGTAGTGACAGCTAGCCCCCATTCATCGGGGTTTCACGGATCGCGAATCTATAATGCACAAAACTCTCGTCCCTGGGAACTCCGATATCCCGATGGACAAAATGCCGACGACGCCCGATCCTTTGCCACCTGTCCCCGCAGATGGACTGTCCTGATTGACTCTCGGGGTTTCGAGACTTTCATTGCCTCGGTTCTCTTGTCATCGGGAACTCCAATTTCCCGATGCGCCTCTCGTCCGATTCTTGACACCTGTCCCTCTGAACGGACGTCTCTGATGGTGTCGGGGTTTTCTCCTGGGATTTACCCGATCTCTCGTCCATGTGAAGGCCGATTTCCCGATGCACCAAACACCGATGGCGCTGATGCTCGCCATGTGTCCTCTGCCAACAGACGGCTCCGATCCTCGTCGGGATTTCGTGGCGATTGATGTCCTGATGCTCACGACCTCGAGAACTCTGATTTCCCGATGGTAAATATCCCGACTGCTATTCCCTGTGCAACTCCAGCTCGATTCGACGAATGATGGGATTTCCGCTCCTGATCTGACGGCCCAGATCTGTATTCCTCTGTGCGCTCCTTCTCCTGAGGCTAAACTGTGCGCACCTTCTCTCGATCCAATGGCTGTCAATATTTCTACATGAGATCCGATGGCTGTCGGCCTCCTCTTTCTGTCGGCTCCTCCTGAGCTCCTCCTGGACGTAAATCCTCAACGGTCCAGGTCTTCTTTCTCCGCTCGATCCGACGGTTCCTGTTGCTCCCTCCTGAGTTTCCTACGCATATAAGAATGCTAACCCTCCTGAGCTTTTGTCTTTGAATCCTCAAAGGATTCTTTTGACTCCTACGCCTCTGCGAAGTCCTCGCGCACAAAGCACTATCGGTCCTGAGCTTCTACGAGTACTCAGACCCCTTGGGGGATTTCATATTCCTTCCTTCTCCCACAGGTGGAGAATGAACTGGATGCCCTCCTGGATGTCCTTCTACTCAAGCCTCTTCTTGAGTACTTCTGGGTATTCAACAACCCAGTGAAGATCCTTCCTTGGACTCTTCCTTCACATGTCAGGAATCAAAGAGTTCTCTTCTCTCCTGTTCCTGCTTGCTCACTTTTCTCGACGCCCTCCTGGTGGAGTCTCTTCTCCCATAGAACGATCAACAGGTCTGGGTGCTTGTGCACCTATGCACTTCGCTCGATGCCCACCTGGAAGAGCTCTACAGAATCCTCAGTGATTTTGGTTCCTTCTGTCTGAACTCACAATGGAGTTCCTTCCTCTGTGCACTTCCTGCACAGGCTCAATGCCCACCTGGCAGAGCTCCTCAGAATCCTCAGTGATTCTGGTATTCCCTTAAGAAGTCACAACATAGTTCTTTCTCTCTGTGCACCACTATACACATGCTCAATGCCCACTTGGCAGAGCCTCTCACAGACTCCTCAGTGATTCTGTTTGCAACTGTGTCTCAACTACACAGCCTTGCCTCTTGAGGTGTTCAACAACCTCAAAGGTCTTCTTCCTGAGTTGATGATTCCAGTCCTGTGCCTCAGCATGTATCTATCTGACTCCTTAGAGTTCAGAAGTGCAACCTCTGTGCACGGCCATCAGAACCTCAACGTTCTGTCACACCCTTCTGGTGTGAAGCCTCAAAGACCTTCAACCTGAAATCAAACAAACCCCTGCAGAATACATCCACATAACATATACATTCACATCATAAACAAGGAACACACACAGACATGCATATATGATAGAGTAATGCAGGAAAAACTGCACTGTTTATATTAATGGAAAATGCCTATAATTACAAGGTGTTCTCGAGCTCTCTCTGGCTCTCCTCTACACTACCATGCTTAACTCAAAATGAGATATGAAAATCTGTTTTACCTGAGGGCTCATTCCTCTAGGTTCACCTACCCTATTCAATTACAATCAATGGCTGTCTAGTCTGCTATCCAGAACTAGATCTCAGCTGATCTAACATTAAAGCCGATCCTATCTAACACCTTCTCAAAGGCACGACTTTCATGGCTCACCAGCCTAAGCACATTTAATTACATTCATTTTAAATTCAAATGAGGCTGCGCCTCTCTTCAACCTTTGAATGTGTGCGCACTGACGTGGATGGCTGGCTGGATGGCTGCGTGGAGAGATGCTTCTGCATCAGAAAGAGATGATCAGAGAGTCCAAACCATAACCAAGAGATAGTCCAAGCCAAAACCAAAATCTGCTAACTCCAGCAGCTGCAACGACAACTCTCCTCCAAACTTGCGCACAAACTGGCCAACTGCAGTGCGCACAAGTGTTGCTTCTGCATTTCTGAGAATGCTAACCATAATGAAGACTAGCCTCCTGTATTTATACTAAATCTGGAATATTTTATCGGCAGACTTCTCATTCTGGATACTAATTCTTTAGTATATATTATTTCCTTTAGCCAACTTCTTCTCTTGGACGCTAATAACCTAATACAAGTTATTCCCTTGAGCCGACTTGTCTTATAGGGTTATTAACCAATCAATTAGGGTTTCTTCTTGCTTCATGGAATATTCTATTCTCATTAGGTTTGCATGTGGAGGTAAATACCTCCCGCATATACCATAATATCAACACTCCCTCCTAGCTAGGGAGGTATTTGAAGGTAATGGTCTTGAGCACAAACATACCATTTACCTGGTAGCATCAACATAGTCGTATATACTATCTCATGATTAGATCATTAGCACCATCATCACTATCAATGTCATCAGCTGCATCATCTCTCGAAACCATACTCCATATGAGTAATCAAACATGATGTTGGATAAGACACTCACTCCATAGAGTGACACAAGAACCATTCTTCTAATCTAGACATATGTCCTAGAAGAATAAATGTCCTGGACCATTTTCTGTCTGGCAAATATCTGTCCATTGATCATCCATCTAGCTGATAATCATTTCTAGCACTATTGATAGTCTTCAAGGAAATCAGAACAATATCATTCAATAGAAAACAATTGTGTCTATCCATAGTAGTGCACAACTACAATCCAATGGTACACTACCACACCAAGTAGCACACAAGTACTTTATCAGTGATGTATAGTCACAATAAGTGGAACACATCCACCACAGTAGTATACATCTACTGTCTAGAGACATACAGTCTCCATAACAATCATATGATATCAACCTGCATAGAAAACATTGTTATGATATAAACTGAATCATCTGGGCCATTCTTCCACTCACATCTGTGAGATATGGAAGAGAATCTTCCCTCATAAGGTAAAACATCAATTATGACCTATTTGGACTATTCTTCTCAAGAAAGGAAGAACACATGTGTCGATTTCTAAGCCTGGACCATTCCCTATCCTGGGCCATTCCTCCGACACTAAACAAAGTGCAACCTGGAGAGAACGAGTCTACCCTAGGGAATGTCTATCCCTAATTGTTGAACCTGGGCCATTCACCTATATGGGCCATTCCTCCAGCACTAAAAAAATTCCAACCTGGAGAGAATGAATCTGCCCTAGGGAATGACTATCTGGACCATTTCCTAAGGAAATGATTGTCCTACACCAACCTCCACAACGAACCATTCTTCGAAACTGCTCACAACTCTGACCTTCGAAATAATGATTGTCTGACGAGGCAGACCAGTCTTCTTGACCACTACTGAGAGTGACTGTCAAGAAGAGATAATTTCCTAGACCATTCCTCTTGTTAACCACAATGGGAAATTGATGTATATGGTACATCAAAAATCCATCGAACCATGTTCATTACAAAAATGACAGTTTGATCTGGACCATTTTTCGAACTGGAAAATTCCTGTCCATCAGAAATATCAAACCACTTTCTTAACTGGAAAGAAACTGCTCATCCTGGACCATTTTTCAAACTGAAAAATGACTGTCCATGAGTCAATAACACATCAGTGATCCCTCCCAACCTGGGAGTCATCTCTTCCTTTTTCCAATAGGGAATTTGTCTCCATGAGCTCCACCTTGAGTACACAAACTCTTTCATCTTGGGCAGAGGATTTACCAAAATGTCTGGTTATCTGCTCATCTGTGAAGATATATATTGGAGAACTACTTTCTCTTTTCTGGACTTCATCGCGGAGAATGTAATGCTTGATCTCAATGTACTTCGGTCTTTCTGGAACACTGGTTTTCTTTGAAGTCTTCATATAGCTCTAATCATTGCAGTATATCATAGTTGAATTCACCTCCTTTGTTTTCTGCTAGCTCATAACATCATGGCAAGACTCAAACTGGAACATATCCATGTTGCACTTCTTCTTTCATCATGAGAGTTTGTCATGGATTAGCAATCCATCATCCTAGACTTCTGAGTAACCCTTCTGAATTTTATCATAGAATATTTTCACCACGCTTTTGCTGTGCATGAGATGCTTTGCACCAAGTTGTTTGAGTCCGTACAAAATCTTCTTTCATCTACATACAAGGGTCTCTTTCTGGTATACCTCAAAGCCTTGAGGTTTCTCTACATACGCTCTTTGTTCAATTATTCTGGAGAACAACTTTTGCATTCATTTGATGTCAATTCCAACCCATGGATATTGTGGAAGATATAATGGGTCATGTAGTGGTATGTCTGGTTTACTGGAACAAGCAACCATCATAGTCTTCTCCCTCCATTTGGGAGAACCTCTAGTTCTAGATCTCATAATTCTTACATTCATAAGTTTTTCATACACTGTTTTTTATCACAACTTTCAGTTCCTCTGCTTGATTTCTTTTAGTGAGTTCATATCAGGCTGGTAATCTTGTGATTCTTGATACAATGACTGGTTGTTCTGGGTTTTCTTTCTTTCTTGGAATCTTCATGTTCTTCCTCATGTTTCTCTTTAGCTCTTGGGTCCATGGAGTTTTCTATAGATTCCATGCTCTGAAGATTCCATCTTCTTCCTTTCATCATAGGATCATGGATGTGGATGAACAACCAGGGATACTTTAAGGCTTCTTTTCGAAGAAGGCTTCTTCTAAAGTCAAACTAAACACATACTAATTTTCATGGTTGCTATCATGGATATATACTTCATCATCTTCAATGGATCATAGGATTAGCTCCCTCCTAATCCTTGCTTCATGTATGAGTGCATGTTTTTCTTTTGGAGGTATATAATCG
>SNQJ01S0038237.1:171018-188532 GCA_010110895.2 Picea sitchensis | reverse complement strand
GAGAGAAAGAAGAGGAAGTTACAGTGGGTTTTGTTGTAGGTTGTATCCCTTCATTTGCTGGATAATAATAAAGGAAGGACCTGGAAATTTCTCTGGTGGACGTAGCCCACACTGGGTGAACCACGTAAATCTGTGTCTCTCTTATATTGTGTGTCTTCTATGTTTTGTTTCTGCATTTGTTTTATTTTATTGCTCCGCAGTACTGTTTTTCTAATACAATCGAGCAAAGAAATTTGGGGAAAAATGAGGTATGTTGGACAAGTTTTTGGCAAAGTAACAACGAAATGGTAAAAAAGGCTATTTCACCCATATTTATTCACTTTTTACTATTTCTTGTTGATTTTTTATTTTTATTGCTTTGCTTAAAAAACCTAATACCCTAATAGCCTTGTGAGTATGGTTTTTCGCAGATATAGTGAGTTCGAAGTCCGAACGACGGTGTACGAGTATTTTTTATTTTTTTGTCACATGTACGACTACTTTTTTAAGATTTTTGTAGGAAAAACCTCAAGCTCAATCTTTGTTCATTCTCGTGCTCGAAAATACATGAGAACGCAACCGAGTATACTTTTTCTCGCCTTTTCGTACTCATCATGGTAACACAAAAACGACAAACGTAAGGGAGTATCCTTTAAGCTCTTTTCACGCTCCATAAAAACGAAAAGATTTCCGAGTGATCTTGTTCTTTTCACGCTCGTTAAAGTATTTGAAGAAAACGTTCGACAGGCGATAGTTTATCACTTTTTCGGTCTCGTCGAACTCATTTACGAAAAAGGAACTGGGAGAGTTCTCTTTAAGTGTTTTTCAAACTCTCAAAAAATGAAAAACCTCTGAGTTTTCTATCCTTGGACTCGTTAAACAAACATCGAAAGACCCATAATGGGACCGAACCACTCCTTCCTAGGGTTCGTTAAATGTACTTCGAGGGACTCATCCGAAGGATGAGCTTACATCGACAAGAATATGTTATCCTCCTCAAGCTTGTGTAAAAATAAAGAGGTACTCGCCAGAAATGGTGGGGGGAATTTTGGGAAAGGGATGTGTTTTCGTATTCATATTAATGGAAGTAAGCATCGCTCTTGAACATGACATCCCCTATTTGTCATTTGAATCCGTGTTGGGAAATCCATTTGTCTCTCGTCCGACTTGCTACAAGGTCATATCTTGGGTCGTCTTTGAGTCGGTGTTGCCAAGTCCTTTGTCATGTCGTTCATATGTTCAAGAGAAGTTCAAACAAGCCCTCCATTGAGTCGGCCATCTGTAGTTGTCCATTCTTACTATGTCGGCCTTCCATGTGTCCATTTCAACTCATATTCATACTTTGATTCACCCTCAAAATCTGTTACTTATTTCATGTCATTGATGGGGGATACATCAAGGCCATCCTCTAACGAGTCTTTTTGCGTCGACTCCAACTCATTATCCAGGAATAAGACTTAGAAATCATTTAGTACCTTAGAACCTGCATGCCTTAATGGCAGGTCTCTCCGCTTTCGACAGGGGTTTCACATCATTGATCCCTGATCGAGAGATTCCGCCGAGTGTTCAACTTCATCTCATTCATTCACATTCATTCGGATTGTACTTCAGTACATTGGGAGTCATTGACATCAATGATGGTTTCCCTCGCACTTGTTAACGGTTTTCATCAATGACTAGTAATCGAGTGGTTTCTACCATGTTTGACTTCAACACATGTAATCACATGGCTAGATTCGTACCTTTAGGTGACAGGATTGAAGACCCTGGGTCTCATCTTTTTTATCCAGGATGCGATGGAGTATGTATGATTTGTATCGACACATAGATCCACTTTGTATGTCACGTCGATATGTCTTAATTCGAGTCTTCTAACATAGATCCACAGTGTATTCCTGGTGGCTATGTAGCATTTTGACGACATGGATCCACAGTGTATGATCGGTGGCCATGGCCTACATTTATGATTTCATTTGTTTGTGATCTGAGCATGGGATTGCCTACCTCAAAACGGGTATTATATTCTGCGGATGTTTGGTTGTTTACAGGTTTCCGATTAGGTGTGCTCCTTGTTTCTGACACACAAGCGCATTTTACAAAGTATTTCGGTTGTCACGAGTTCCAGCCTCATACTTTGGGGGGAATTTTGTTACACATTATTTTGGTCACTCTAGTGATGTCTCTACAAGTTATGTGTCCAGGCTCTCATGAAGACTTTTTTCCTAAGAAAAGTGATTGTTGTCTTCTTTTAAAAAACATATTTTTAAGATGAGTTCGCAGGCTTCCTATGTTATAGGGTGTGAAAATCCTTCATTCTCGCCGACAACCCTATACTTGGAGTGTGAACTATTCGCAGTCTGCTCTATAGGTAGGGTGCGAACCTGTTTCAAAGCTTGGAAAAGAGAAGAGGTTACGAAGGTTCTAGAAGGGAATCTTCTAGAAAATGAGGTGGCATTCGCATGGTTGGCATCCTACTGACTTCTCAGATTTAGTGGGATCATCCTCATCCCTTTAACCATCTCTCCTTCTCCTATATAATGAAAGGTTTCTCAAGGAAGAGGTTAAGGAAGATTGAATGGAGAATTGATGAAAGAATTGTGTGAAGAACTTTGTTTGGATTGAAGCTTGAAGACTCTATTTGTCTATCAAGTTGTACTGGATCTTCTTCATGCAAGTGTAGAGCAAGTGTGTGTGTTGGAACCAAGGATCACTGAAAGGAAGCTTGCAACATCAAGGCGATTTGGTTGTATCTTCTACTTTCATTTAATATAATATAGCGGTGTGTCCCTTTCCCATAAAATCACTCTTATTTTATTGCATAACTCCTTGATCATATGCATAGGTTGACATTGAATATACTTTGTTATCTTCACTTTGGTTGGTTTGTGTTGTCTTGGACTTGATTTCACAAGAGCACCAGAGCGAAGTAGGAACAACAGAGACCTAAGGAAGTGATATAAAGGTATGTCACTCATTCCTTCTCGGTAGTAGATTCAATGACTGCAACTTAAAGAAAGAGTCATGTCATGTCCTGTTTTGTTCTAGATCCAGGTGGATCTAGGGAGATCAGTTAGTGTTTGCACCTACCGATTTATCCAATAACAGGGGGAGGAGAATGTAACACCTTGTTTTCACCCATGAATGTAATTATGCTAAAAGACTTCATATAACATGATTGTGAAGCATGTAAATATGTTTTGATTAATGAAAAGAATTAGACAATTGACTAAGAGGGAAAATACTTGAGTATTGGCCATGATATCACAAGTGGGAATTGATAAAGTGGGAATTGATAAAGTGGGAGTTGATGAAGTGAGATGGTTGGTGAGGTGGATTTTCTTAGGTGGAAGTTGAGAAGTTTTAGTGAGGAAAATAGGAAACTTACTTAGCAATCTTGCATACACTTRCAAAACATAAATTCACACCTRCCAACATACTTGAACTTGCATGGAGCCATGTGACCAGTTATGGAAAGCAACAATGGTGGTTGAAGCAATTATAACTGYTGATAGACTCAAWCTCTTGAAGAGAGAAGGATCAACTGAAAAATATGACGGAAGTACATTCCCAAGATTTCCCCTTCAGAATTTGGATCCATGACTATAGGTCACTTCTGATAGAATTCACRGGAATCCCAAGGGATTGGAGGAGGAAGACACCAAAGGTGGAAAAACATCACCAATTCCATAGAAGAGGATACATGCACGTGATACACACAGAGAACATACAYRYGATAGGAGGTAGATGTGTAGAGGACAAGAGACRAGGGATAAATAGTTCACAACAACAAGCRAGCAACAAAAAGTTTTGAAATATTGAGTGAGTTGAAGACTAATAAACAAATGGTGTAATGAACAGAGGTGTTCACTTGCACATATATGAGGAATAGAAGAAGTTGGAAAGTTGTTCTTGAAGAAAATAGAAAKTTTTTCCAAAGGATTAATGATCACCCTAAAATAGAGAAGACCCAGACCTAGACTGTAGTTATAGAGGACTGTAGTTTGGTACCTACTAGAAAGAAACCGACATTGGTAAGGGAGGTCGTTGAGGGACTGTATAGAAAATAAGGGGCTCCTTGTGCAGAGTAAATCCAGTTGGGAGGGTACTCGATAAACCTCTAGAATTCCTTTGATTAGTGGGAAGAGGTAAACTTCTACTATTACCAGTGGAGGAAGGAGAGCAACCTTCCTAGATCATTCTAAATATGACAACCATGTGAATCAATCCCCTTGTGGTATCATGGCTTGGCACAGGGGTGGCATGTTGTAGGAAGGTACTCTGCAGTATCGCCTAAGGTTGGGAGGAAAGGCATTCTCTCTTAGTCAGTTGGATTTTGGAATTTATCTTAATAGATAAGTAATTAACTTGACGTGTTTATGTGTGCTTGAAGATGTCGATGTAATGTTTTATGGGTTAATTAAATATAATTGAGTGTATAGAAATCATGGTTAAATTCCTGAGTAAAATGGATTTTTCATGTTTACTTTCAGTGTTAACTTGATAGACCAAGGTAATCCAGCAATCTATGTAAGAGTAGGGTGAAATCCAGTGAGTTATGAAAGTTTTGAGTGGAAATCTTCCAAGATATGAACAAAATATTCACCCTGTGGAGGCTTTTTGTAGTGAATTGCAAGAATTAATATAGTATGTGTTGTGATAAGATAAGTCTTCACATAGGCGGTGATAAACCCAAATACTTATCGTGGGTGTCTAAGAAGAAGAAAACCAAACACCCTACCAGCCTAAGAGTGGATAGGGGGTCATGTGTGTTACAAAGAGCTGAGGATTTGACTTGGGAAATCTCTTCATGGCACCTCAGGATTATTTTGAATTCATTCCAGGATTCCATTTCTACCCACTGAAACAATTGAACAAAAAACCTCCATTGTCCAGAGTGTTGAAAACCTAAACCAAAAGAGGTGAGAGAAGGGAGGAAAAAAATGTGAAAGAAGCCATGTGAAACAATAGACCAAGAAACCTCCACCAGCCACAGCACTGAAAACCCAAACCAAAAGAGGCGAGAGCAAGGGGGGAAATATTGTGCAAAGAAACAATGAGAAACAAAAGGAAAGCATTACTAGTACCCAGATAATTTTTTTGCAGAATGAGGATAAACTTGAAAGACAGAATTGAAATTGGGCAGGGACCACGATCTATAAACATTGACAAACACCAACAGACCAACAACCATTTACAGGACGAACCCTGCCTAGAAACAAGAGAAAAAATGGACCATTGTTAGAGGGATTATTTTCCATAAGAAGTCAAAGTGGCATGAAGTAGAATGAAAACCCGCTTGGGGTTCATTAAGAACCGAATGTGCAACGAGACTGACCTAGCTATTGACGAGGATCTTTATAAGTATGCACACAGAGAAAGAGGGGGGAGTAAACTTAAGGGATAATCACATACCCCCCACCCCATTTATAATCATATGCCCACCTTCTAGGGTAGCTCCTAGCTTGGTCATTTGGTCGGTTAGAGAGTTTAATTCCATTTTGATATGCTAAACCTTGATCGAGTCGAAACTACGTATGAGACTAGATATGTGTGAAGACATTATTAAAGGTGTTGCTTCCAGCTTGTTTTTTCTTAGTAATTTCCTGAACGATTGGTATTGAGTCCCCAAACACTAAGAGATTGATGATAATCATTTCCCTTTCTAAATAAAGTCCTTTATAGAGGGCATAAGATTCAACGACATTGTTAGCTTCAGTGACATTGCCAGTTGCTTCCCCAAGACCCCATGCATATGAAACTAAAAAATTTCCTCCAAGATTAAGAAGACTCCCACCCGCACCTTAATGAAATGTTCACTTTAATGATTTGTTATATTTTCATTAATTAAGAATTTAAAAAATATATATGAAAATTTGGCTTTATATTATTAATTAAAATTACAAGAAAAATGAAAAGTTCACCCATATCTTAGAAGGCTTATCCATTACAAAAAGATGTTTGATATTTTGAACTTAAGTTATTATTACTAAAAACATTCCAAATTATCACTAAAAACACAACTACACTAACATGTAAATATAATTTTAACTATAAATATTTTTAATTTAATTTAAATTTTATATTTTATAATAGTAATAACCATAATTTAAAATATCTTATTAACAATTTATTTAATATGTATTTATTAAACACTAAAATATTCACTAAAATTTTTAAATAATTTATAATATTATAATAAAATTAGAAAATAAAATCTTATAATTTTTAGTGTAAATTTCTTTAAATCTTAATTATAATATAATATATAATAATTATAATGATTTGTAATGATTAGAGTAAAACTAGAAAAGGAAATATTTAGTGTAAATTTTTATAAATCCTAATTACAATGTAATATGTAATTATTTATATAAATAAAAATTATAATGTGTAATTATTTATATAAATAAAAATTATAATATATAATTATTTATATAAATAAAAGTTTTGGACATTTGGTATTATGATTTTTTTTTAAAATCATAATTAAATCATAAATTTTTAAATAAAATTAAAATCTTAGATAAAAAACCTTTCTTAAACATCATTAAAACATAATTGTTTACTTAATAATTTAAATCCCAAAATTTAACAATCCCAAATCCTATACATATTCCATTGTTATAAAAAAATGTCATACAACTAAATAGAATTAATTTAAAATGTTTGTTTTTCTTTACAAATTTATTTAACTTTACCCCACACATATATATATATATATATATATATATATATAATATTCTCACATTGCTATCTTTCTTGGACAAATTCCATATACTTTGGCAATCTCATATTTCAAGGATCTCTTACCAAAACCCCGCAACACCAATCCATGTTGAAATGGGATTAGTCTAAAGAATTAGAACATACAAAAGTCATGATGAAATCCTCTTACACATGGAAGATTTACAGAATAAAAAGAGTCATAACATAGTACATAATCAATAGTAAATAATTTGAAGCAAGTATTATATGTGCTTAACAAAGTTGTTCCTTGCTTTTATTTGGTGTTAATCCAAGTTCAACCTATTAGTTTAAGGAATTAAAGCATGCAGAATTCATGACGAAATCCTCTTACACATGGAATCTTTGCAAAATAAAAAGGGTCATAACATAAGACACAATCTAATTTGAAACCAAGTTGTGCCTTACTTTTATTTGGTGTTAATCATGTTTAAATGTTTCATTATTGGAAGCATATTGACCCTTGATGATGATTCCCAGAAAGTTATTATCATAGATAATAGAAAGGGATACATCAAAGTACCTAAAAGGATATATATTCATTGAAAAAATCTTAAATGGACACTTGCTAGGAACTCTCTCATTGAGGATGATTCTCAAAAATAAGTTGTTGGAATTCCCTAGAAAGGGGTACATTAAAGGGCCCAAATGATAAATATTGATTGAAAAATCTTTCGTCAAGCATATCATGTGGACCATGTCAAGCAAATCGTGCATGTGCTAACATTATAACATTTCCCTTTTTTTAAATAATTAATTTTTTTAAAAGGGTCGAGGTCATAATAGTAGTTAGTCATATCATGATTGCTTAATTGTTGAAATTTCTTGAATTTAATATTGTTTTTATAAAAGCTTCATGTCGAAGGCTCTTTTATTTAAATATGTTTGCGTGTGTGGACCCAAATGTAAGTGTTGGAGGTTGGGTTCATTATGGATTTTTAACATTTTTTAATGTTTAATACTTGGGTTGGTAAGAAATAATTGCTTTTTAAATCTTTTTAATGTAAATTTTCTATCATGGTTATTTCTTGTGAGTCAAGTTTGATGTTTGTTGCATTGTAGGTTTCTAATTCTTTTTCTTGTGAGTCAAGTAGTTTGATATTTCTTGCATTGTAGGTTTCTAACTCTTAAATGGTTTTGGTATATGTTATATGATTATTTTCACTCTCAAATAGATATGTTATATGATTATTTTCACTATCAAATAGATATGTTATATATTATTTTGTTGAACAAATTAATGTGATGTTTTGATTAAATTTTATATTTATAAATAAAAATAGCTTTGATTCGTGATCATGAATTTGGATATAGATATAGATATGTTATGATTATTTTGTTGAACATTTCAATGTAACATTTTGATTAAGTTTTATAGTTTTTGAGTTGTGATAGTGAATTTATTATCCACCTATTTTATATTTACTTTTTTATTAAGTTTTATATCTATCAATAAAGGTTGTTTTGAGTTGTAATAGCGAATTTATTATCCACCTATTTTATAGTTACTTTATGAAAACATGTCGTGGACTTGTACGATAAAGATACTTGTACCAAGATTGCATATAATATATTGCAATAAATTATTAATAATTGTTAAGATAATAATGATGAGTTAGGATGAATGGTTATGTTTTTAGGATTTAATTAATAAAAAATATAATATTTTTTTTCAAATAAAAAATAATGTTTTTTCATAATAGTTAGAAAAGGACATTAAATTACTGCCACATCATAACATCAATTATGTCATGAAGATTGTAAGACTCTTTGGACCACCCAAATCTTTTGTTCGTGATATTTTCAAAGAAACTAATATAGTTCAAGTGAGAAATCTTAACAGAAGGATAAAAATCCAACTAAGTCAACTTAAACCAAATTAAAGAAGTAATAAGTCCTCAAGACCATAACCTAGTAGGTTAGCTTGAGTGGATGAGTGACGTGGTTATAAAGCAGGAGGTCTCGGGGTCAAGTCCTCGACCAGATATATTATAGAGATTGTTGGGCCTCACTCGATGTCCCAACCGGGTTAAGCCTCGCAATCATGAGTGATGGTTTACCCCGTTTACCATCCAAGGATCATGGGGAAGTTCTCGAAGGGTTTTTCGAGAGGGTTTCCTTGGAAAAAAAAATTCTCAAGACCACATTGAATATCTTAAGTATATAGAGTAAAACAATTAAAAACCTGGACAAATCAATACATCATCTTTAATAATATATGATCGCCCATTTGGGGGGATATCACACGTCATCTACTCAAGGGAAACCCAATGACAACATATTTGGGCCCTAGATCTCAACCATGTAGTATGAGAACTAGGCAAGGATAGATACAAAGGTATACATTTTGTTTTCTTGCCTTTTTTAGGAAAATCTTCAACAAGCTTTAATCAACGAGATAGTTTGCCCGGGACTATATGAGACATTCTCATTGGCAAGCGTAAAACTGAAAATGTATCCACACCTAGACTTTCCACATGCTTTTCATATGAAGAAATTGATGGTGAACTAAGTGAAGAAACAAAACACCCATTGTTGAATGTATTCTAGGTTGGGTGTGATGGAGAGAACTCCTTTGAAGAAATGTGGGCCTTCTCATCCCTCAACTCCAACTAATCCATCAATGAGGAAGTAGAGAACCCCTCATTTACCTCCACACCACTTAGATCCTTAGTAGAATCATTCATTTGCATACTCCTTTCCACTAAAGCTAATCTTCCATCCACATATCGGGTACAAATGAGCTTCTCCATTTCTTTTTCCCTATACTCCATTGATGGATTACAGTGATCCCAAGGTTTTGAAACATAGGACTCTGATTCAACCCTTMTAATGATAGGAATCATATCAATGCCAAGATGTACAAGCGAAAGAGATGAATGAATGGCATTTATATTATGAGATAAATCATCAAGACCATCCATCGTTGGAACATTAATAGTTTGAATGAGAAAATAAACCCTAATATCGAGTGAGGATACACTCACACTTGGATTTGGAACAACATTCCCACTCAATGAAATAAGTACCTGGACTCCTTTTTGCGCCTTTACTATTAGATCCTTGGTTGGGACAAAGCGATCCCCACATCTTCAATTTCTAGGATCACCTGAGATGTTAAATGATTTTTTCTTCGTATATGTAATAGCTCTTGTTAGCACCTAAGTTTTCTATGTCAAGTTTTTGTATCGCTACAGGAAAATGGTGCTACCAGAAAATGTTTCAGGACTTCCAGTAGCGATTTCCATACAAGAAAATCCAAATGTGCTACCAAAAATTTCATGTACATGATTTTGTTAGAGGTAATTTTTTGGCACATTGTTTGAGAAAATGGAGCCGAATTTCAAGAATCTAAAACATGGGTTTTTTCCAACACGGGCCCAATTAGATGCCACAAGGGAAGTTTCCCAAAATAAGGAACGATTTATGATTTGTTAGTGGATATTTGAAGATGATTTTTCCAAATTTCGCAAATTTTTGTTTCATATAAAAATGCCCAGTCAATGGAGCATCCACCTCATCAATTTGACTTGGGGATCAAATCTATCCTCCTCCTTGATCATTTGAGCTAGCACATAAAGGATGGAGGAGTTGGTTTTAGATCCACCTATTAAGGGATCATGAGTTGTTTATAGATCCAAATTTCTAGAAAGCAGTTGAGCTGGTAAGACTAGTATAATTGTAAGTCGGAGGGCATTTGTCTTTGTAATTTTTTATTATCATATATTCTTGAGATATTTATTATCATTCTTTGTACTTTGTGTTTCGCATTTCATTTCATATTCTTTCTTGAATAAATTATAGTTGTTGAGCATCAATAGTTGTCCATGACTAACAGATTCTTATGCAATGAAGCTTCATTGTATTTGCCTATCATTCGTGTTATATGTTCAAGTATCATTATTTATTATTCATAAAACATTTATGTTTAGTGGATATTTCGTCTCATGAATATGCGAGATGATCTATCATAGATCTCATTGAGATTCATGTTTGTTTTATTATTCTTCCATCATGGAAAATTATCTTATTTGATATTCAACTCAATTACCTTTGATCCACATGATGTTAAAAATGACTCCATGCCCAATGGTTTGATCATTGATATACATGTGTTAATCCAATTTTATTCCTTTTATTCTTTCTCAATCCAATTTACCTAATCCACCAACCTACAAAGCATTATCAATTTTCTTTCAAGATGTGTTAGGCATTTCTCTTTTGCAGTCAAGAGAAATCTCTAGTGCTAACATATCTTGGCGTTGTTGCAGGGGAACGAAGACAAAAATCTATCTTTCCCAGGGCATACGACAATGAACAACTATATTTCTTGATGGTGAACAAGAACTAGACACAGAATTTGACTGCAAATTATTCACCTGGTGACTCCATGATAGAAGAATCCACCAACAACTCCATTGTTTCAGAATGTCAAAATCATTTGATACTCAAATGGATGCTATAATAGCTATGAGGTATGCCTTCTTTGATTTTTCAAATACACCCATCTTTCCAAATCTTGTACCGGATAGTGAAGAATGGGAAAACTCTCTCTCAAGATTTAGGGCAGATGATGGAGAAATTCCTGCTGAACATTTTCTAGATTTTCATGAATGCATGCATCGGTTGGGTATTGTTCATGAGGATGTTTTGATGAATATGTTTAGGTATTCCTTGGAGGGAAATTCCCAAGAATGGTGTTTATCTTTATCTACTGCTAGTATTGCTTCATTGAAATATTTTCATGCAACATTTAGTTCTTATTATAAAGGGATGTATGCAGTTGATTTCCCTTATCAAGAATGTTGTGAGGAATTCGAATTCTTATATTGTCATCCCAACAATAAAGGTCAAAATGATTTTTATAATAAAAAGGATTATGCTTGTGATGAATATTTTACTGTTCAATAATTGTTCCTCTGAGTTTTCAAGAGGTTTCTAGTTGTCTTCATAAAGAGTGGAATGTTCAAGATGAAATCAACATACCATCTCCTTTCTCCATTTCATTGGATGTACAGGTAGAAGAGCCTCTTCTCAGTAACATATTAGAAAAAAATAGAAGACGTGTAAGTTCAATTTAGTAATCTAGATCTGCAAGAGAATTATGAGCATAATTTTCTAGTGTTATTTTCAGAAATAAATAAATAAAAATAAAGGAGAAAATATTGAAATCAACAGAAAGAAAGATCAATTATTTGGATCAATAGGAGGGATTTATTAATAATCAGGAGCTGATTTTTTATGAGTATAAAGATCCCTTAGCAACATGCTTGGAATCGTTTGGTGATGTAAGTTTTGCATCATTTTTTCTTTATGTTATTGAATCTGGTTTCAATAAAATACAACTATCCATAATGCAATGCTTTATAAAAATTAGAAATCTAGATGGAGTTTAGTTAAGTAGTCAGTGGCTTCATTGGCTTCATTGGAAACATCATATTACTTGATCAAACAATGGATTGATTAGTGTAGGTCAGTGTATATAAATAAGCCAACTATTTGGATATTTCATTTTCAGTTTGAATCCAATAGTAGTATAATAGATTTGCCTCCATCCTTTATAGAAGTTTAGGTTACAGTGTGTAGAAATAAAGAGCATGGTCATTCAAGAAAAATGATGGGATAACAAAGATGAGCATGTATGAGAAGGTTGCATGATTCAGAAAATTGCAGGTTTCAGAGTTGAACACATGATTTACAAGGTTTTGAGATAACTTTTCAATTATAATTATGCACAGGGCATCTTTGGAACGGGCTAACTTGAAAAGATAAGGCATATGCTCTATGGTTCTTGGTGGCTTGCAAGGAGGACACCATCCCCAGTTGGATCGAGTGTTATCACCTAAGTTTTCTATGTCAAAATGTTTTATCGCTACACGAAAATGTCACTACCAAAAACTGTTTCAGGACTTCCGGTAGTGACTTCCATACAAGAAAATCCAAATGCGCTACAAGAAATTTCTTGTACATGATTATTTTAGATGTCATTTTCCAGCACGTTTTATACACAAATGGGGCCAAATTTCAAGAATATATAACATGGTTTTTTTCCAACATAGGCCCAGTTAGGTGCCACTTGAACAATTTCCCGAAATAAGAAATGGTTTATCATTTGTGAGTAGATCTTTGAAGAATATTTTTCGAGATTTCACAAATTTATGTTTCATAGAAAAATGCCCAGTCAATGGAGCATCCACCTCATCAATTCGAGTTGGGGATCAAATCTATCCTCATCCTTGATCATTTTATCCATCACATAAAGGATAGATGAGTTGGTTTTAGATCCACCTATTACGGGATCATGAGTTGGTTATAAATCCAAATTTCTAAAAAGCAGTTGAGCAGAGAAAATTATAAAGGCAACATTTGAAGACTGAAAAATGGACTTCCTTTTACAAGGAAAAGGAGGGTTAGAATAGAATAGAAGCTGGTAGTACTAGTATCATTGTAAGCCATAGGGAATTTGTCTTTGTGATGTTTTATTATCAGATATTCTTGAGAGATTTATTATTAGTCTGTGTACTCTTTGTTTCTCATTTCATTTCATCTTCTTTCTTGAATAAGTTGCATTTGTTGAGCATCAATAGTTGTCCATGAATAATAGATTCTTATGCAGTGAAGCTTCATTGTATATTCCTATCATTCATGTTATTTGTTCAAGTATCATTATTTATTATTCAGAAAGTATTTTTGTTTAGTGGATATTCCATCTCATGAATATGCAAGATGATTTAGCATAGGTCTCATTGATATTAATGTTTGTTTTCTTATTCTTCCACCTTCCATAACTCCAAATTATCTTATCTAGTATTAAGATCAATTTCCTTTTATCCACAGGATGTTAACAATGACTCCATGCACAATGGTTTGATCATTGATCTACATGTGTTAATCCAGTTTTTTGTCTTTTATTCTTTCTCAATCTAGTTTGCTTGATCCACCAACCTACAAAGCATTATCAATTTTCTTTCAAGATGTGCTAGGTATTTCTCTTTTGCAGTCAAGAGAAATCTCTAGCACTTACAACCCTTATATGACAATCCCTTAATATCATGCACCATATTATTATTAAATAAATAAATCATTATTAAAGAAGTATAATAATTATTTTAAAAAGGGAACAAATATTTGGGTAATAAAAGAAAGAGGTAAAATAAGTAAAGATAATTTATGAAAAAACACTAAAAATAAGATAAATTTATGGGTAAAGAAAAAAACAAAATAAAGAAATAATTACATAATGACAAGTGGATACTAAGGAT
Organism: Picea sitchensis; assembly: GCA_010110895.2. NCBI lineage: Eukaryota > Viridiplantae > Streptophyta > Pinopsida > Pinales > Pinaceae > Picea > Picea sitchensis. Next base: position 174,547 of record SNQJ01S0038237.1, on the reverse strand, counting down.
CGAGTTCTTGATTATGGATGGATTCTATATAAGGATGGAGAAGAAGGAGAAAATATCATCTCTTTTTTCTTGGGAAATTTGAGGACAAGGCTAAGTTGAGGGCTCATGGGCTCTCAATCGTGATGACTAAGGGGTTGGTTGGAAGGAGAGGTATCCCTCACACTCTGTTGTGTCTTGCAGGATCAAGGATTGGAGTGCCAAAGGTAAGTTTATTCCTTCATATTTCAGGTAAGTTACTCATCACATACTCCTCCTTGTAATTTATGAAATCTTGAGTCATGTATCTTTATTTTCATCAGATCTAGTTTGCAAAATTGTGGTGTTTATCTATGTATTTATATTTATAAGAATTTGGGCCTTGATTCTTAAGGCATGACCTACTTAATGATGAAAATGGCATCTAAATGGGATTTTCTTGTAGTGTAAATTTTATGAACCAAACTCCAAAAAATAACCAATGAATAATCCACTTCGAGGGGGAAACATCCTATTACAATATATGCAATGAACAAGATGAGATGAGATGCTTATACAAATGGTTCTCCTTTATTATAAATAGGAGATAAAGTGAGCATAATCTAACCTACCACTAAGTTGACCTAATCATAAATAAACTAATAATAAATAAGTTTTAAGGCCTTAACATAGGGCCTTAGGGGCCTTAACATAGACCCTCTCTTTTAAAAAATATTTTCCCTCAAAGCTCGTAATTGAGGGTATTTCTTCATGAACTGCTCATTTTCCCATGTAGCTTCTTATGGAGGCATATTCTTCCACTTTATTAGGTACTCCATAATGGTTATATTCCATAGAGATGTAGAATGCCTATCTATGACTTTTTTTGGTTCAAGAATAAACTTCCCTTCTTCATATAATTATGGAAAATTTGTCTACACTGGCATAGTTTGTCCCAAAACCTTTTTTAGGAAAGATACATGAAAAACCATATGAATACGAGAAGAAGGCAAATCTAATGCATAGGCCACTTGTCCAATCTTGCGAATAATCTTGTAGGGTCCATAAATTTTTGGAGCTAATTTCTTATTCTTCTTCTATTTGAGAGTAGATTGCTTATAACGTTGTAGTCTCAAAAATACCCAATCACCCTCCTCAAATTGTCTTTCACTTCGATGTCAATTTGTTTGTTGTTTCCTCCTATTTTGTACCATTTGAAGGTTTTCCTTAATAATTCACTAAGTTTCTTTAGTCTTTTCCATATGTGACTCTACTGCCTCCACTTTGGAATGGTCTTGTAAAAAGTATGAGATACTAGGAGTTGGATATCCACAAATGGATTCAAATGGATAAATATTAGTAGATGTGTGATAGGTGGTATTATACCACCATTCTGATAGAGGAAGCCACTTCACCCATTGAGAATGCTTGTCTGAAGAATAGAAACCTAGATAGCCCTCTAAACATTTGTTAACTATTTATGTTTGACCATTTGTTTGTAAATTATATGTTGATCTCATAGCTAATGTTGATCCACTCATCTTCCACAATTCTTTCCAAAAAAATCCCGTGAATTTTGGATCAAAGTCTATGAGTTTCCTTCGTGAACACTTACGCCACTTGACTTGCCATATATGTACTTTGAATTCCACAAAAATGTCCATATTTTGTGAGTCTATTCACAACCAAAAAAATGACATCCTTACCTCCTGATTTCGGTAAATATGTAATGAAATCCATTGATATAGCTTCCCATCTTTGATTAGGTATGTGAAAAGGTTGAAGTAACCCTAGATTTTTTTACCATTTCTCCTTTATTTCTTTGGAAAACTTTACATTCACTTAATTTTTAAATGTATATCTTCATTCTTTCCCCCAAAAAAACGTTTTTGATCCTCCTATATGTTTTAAGGAACCTTGAATGTACTACCATCAAAGAGTCATGAGATTCCCTTAATATTTGTTTCTCCAACTTTGATTGAGGGCATAAAATATTCCACCCTTGTACCGAAGAATATCTCTCTTCCACTCCCAATATTCCATAGAGTTCATCCCTTCCTTTATATACATTGTATTTTATGTCTCGCACTATTTTCAAATTCCATTCATGGCAAGATTATTCCAACCACAAAGGTGGAAGATGTAATGGAATATAAACTTGAGGCTTCTTTTATTCTGGAAAGGTCATTTGTGACCAAATTATCCTTCCCCTTTTTGTAGATTATTTCAAAATCAAACCCTTACTTTTTTTAAACTCATTTTTGTTTCTCTTATGATGGCAATCTTTGCTCCAAAAAGTACTTTAGGCTATCATGGTATGTCTTGACTTTAAAATGCTTCCCAATGATATATTGCCACCATTATTTTATTGCATGTAAAAGTGATGTCATTTCTTTTTCATATGTATATTTCACCAAGTCTTTTCCCTTTAATTGTTTACTTTCAAAATCCAATGGTCTCCNTCTGGAAAGGTCATTTGTGACCAAATTATCCTTCCCCTTTTTGTAGATTATTTCAAAATCAAACCCTTACTTTTTTTAAACTCATTTTTGTTTCTCTTATGATGGCAATCTTTGCTCCAAAAAGTACTTTAGGCTATCATGGTCTGTCTTGACTTTAAAATGCTTCCCAATGATATATTGCCACCATTATTTTATTGCATGTAAAAGTGATGTCATTTCTTTTTCATATGTATATTTCACCAAGTCTTTTCCCTTTAATTGTTTACTTTCAAAATCCAATGGTCTCCCTTCTTGCATCAATACTACTCCAATTCCTTATCCCAATGCATCACATTCAACTATGAATGTTTTACCAAAATCAGGTGTTGCCAATACTATTGTAGAAGACTTGGTATCTTTTAAGAGTGATAATGCCAAGGTAGCCTCTTCATTCCATACAAATGAATTTTTCTTCAAGAGAGATGTGAGTGGGCCTGCAATGTGTGCATACTTATTAACAAATTTCTTATAATATCATGTAAGACCCAAAAATCCTCTAAGACTCTTGATGTTCTTAGGAATATGCCATTTTTAAATAGCTTGGATATTTTGAGGGTCCACCTTAACCCATTCCCTTGAAACAATATGACCCAAATACTCTACTGCTACTCTATTGCTTGTTTCCCAAAAGAACATTTTGATCTTTTTACAGAGTTTATCCACGTGTTTAATGTGGTATTCCCATGATTTGGTATATATAAGTATATCATCAAATAAAACCAACACAAACTTTCTAATCTTTTTCATAAGGCTTTAAAAAGTACAAGGAGAATTAGTCAACCCAAAAGTCATGATCAAGAACTCATAGTTCCCATCATGAGTTCTAAAAGTTTATTTGGGCATGTCTTCTTTTCTTAATCTAATATGGTGGTATCATGATTTAAGATCTAGCTTTGTAAAATAAGTGACTCCATGAAGCTCGTCTAATAGCTCATCAATTTTTGGAATAGGGAATTTATCCTTTATGGTGATTTTGTTTAGATCTCTATAATTAGGACACATCCTCCAAGAATTATATTTTTTTCACACCACTATTAGAGATGAAATTGAACTTCTGCTTGGTTGAATAATAC
>SNQJ01S0038237.1:155542-169402 GCA_010110895.2 Picea sitchensis | reverse complement strand
TCCGAGGTCCCAAAAAATGTGGCATCCATATACTCATCCATGTGGTTCCACACACAGTTCCGGTGTGGCCCACATAGGAAACCCATTTATAAGAATTGGACAATTGAGATTAAATCGTCGCATATCAAGATTGACGACCTTCGTTGTAGTGGATCGCGACCATCGAAGATTGTGGTGTTGGAGGTTGTAAAATAGTTCGATTTCCTGTTGCGAGAAACGTTAGGATGACGTCAAGTTCAAGGGTGGCCAACGATTTGTATTGAGGATGATCAACAGTCCAAAAAAGTCATGTGATCCAGATCAATGACTTAGATTGATCGTGCACATCCACACATAAACCCATGGTTCTCAACACATGGTTATATGATTAAGGATTTTAGTATCCAATTTAAGCATGTGGTTCACACAGCGAAGGAAAGATCTTAGCGCCTACAAAAGGTAAAATTCAAAATTCTTTTAATTTTGAAATTTTGTTCGAGTAACAAACTCTGTAGAACTATTGGAGTTCTATGATAGAGAACTGGCCCAGAGATTGGTCGTCAGTTTGGTATCAAAGTGCACAAAATACAGGAAATGATAATTGAATAGAGCCTTTAGAATACGAGGATGAAGAGGCTAAGGTCAAGGAAGACCTGTTGCAAATGTTGAAGTAATTGAAGAAACGAGAAATCTTCAGGAAATATTGGAGGCAATGGAAGCTTATGAAAGAAGAGGTGTTGACTTGGGAGATGTGAGTGAAGAATAAGAAGTTCTATAAGTTGAAGAGGGAGTAGAGCCTGAAGAAGAAGGTGTTGAAGAAAAATAAATTAGAGCTATCATGGGAGTTAGCTCTAGAACAAGAATGGAGGTGCCACTTTATGAAGGCAACCTTAATGTAGATGAATTGATGGACTGGATCAGTACTTTGGAAAAGTAATTTGAATATTAAAATGTATCTAATGAGAAAAAAGTAAAATTTGTTGTGACAAGGATGAAAGGACATGCATTACTCTGGTGGGATGGAGTACAAGATGACATGCATAACAAAGGCAAGACAAGAATCAAGAGTTGGGACATAATGGTAGTGAAATTGAAAGGTAAATTCATGCCCCGAGACTATCAACTTAATATTTTTAGACAAATGAAGAATTTAAAGTAGAGAGGTATGTCAGTTAAAGAATACACTGAAGAGTTTTATAAATTGAATATAAGAGCTAGTCATATAGAAGAGAATCCTAATAAAATTTCTAGATATCTTAATGGATTAAGATATGAGATCCTACGTGAAATTGGAATTTTAACTCCTAACATTGTTGAAGAATCATATTAGTTTGGTCTTAAGGAAGAAGAAAAACTAGCAAGAAAGTAGAATCAAAGAAGCAGAGTTTGTAGTTCAGTAAGAGGCATAGGACAACAAGGTATCAGAGGAAGATATTCAACTCCAAATGTAGAAGGAAACAACTCACATCAGAAAGAACAATCAATAAGAGGTGGTGATTTCAGAGGGATAATACCTTATCAAAGAGGTAGGGAATCTTCTATCAGATTTTTTAGATGTAATAAGTTTGGACATAAATCATATGAATGTCTAGAAAATGCTTCCACTAGTAGAGGAAGTGCAAATGTTGTTCAGGCAAAAGAAGAAAGTGTGGAGTCATCTGTACATGAGATTGTACCAAAAGTTGGAGAGTCTTTGATGATGAAAAGAATATTTTTGAAACCACATAAAGAGATTAAGGAACCTACACAGAGGAAGACACTCTTCAAAACTTTATGGAAAATCAAAGGTGAATGTTGTAAAGTTATTATTGATAATGGAAGTGCTAATAATTTGGTGTCTATAGAGATGGTTAAAAAGCTGACTTTGTAAAATACAACACACCTTGTTCCATATAAGGTGTCGTGGATGCAAAAGGGACATCAATTGATAGAGAATGAGCAATGTGAAGTGGAGTTTCAGATTGAAAGCTATAAGGACAAGATAATTTGTGATGGTATGCCTATGGATGTGTGTCATATTTTTCTAGGTAAACCTTGGAAATATGACATAAAGGAAATGCATGATGGAAGGAACAACACATACACTTTTGAGAAAGATGGAGAAAAACACACTCTCTTACCATTGAAGGATGAAGGAGTGACTAAAGAAAATAACTCAAAGGTCATGTTGGTCAATGGAAAATAATTTCTGCAATACATTAAAAAGGAAGAGGTACATTTTTCCATGATTGGTAAACTAGAGGTAATTCTCACTAGCACAAATTTAAATGATCTTCCTGAAGAAGTTAAAGATTTGTTGGATAAATTTGTTGATATTTTGGTTGATGATTTACCAAATGAATTGCCTCCATTGAGAAGTGGCAATCATCATATAGATTTCATTCCATGTCTAACCTTCCAAATAAAGCATCATATCGAATGACCCCACATGAGAATGAAGAGAAAAGAAAATATGTTCAGGAGTTATTAGATAAAGGTATGGTCAGAGAAAGTTTGAGCCCATGTGCAGTTCGAACGGTGTTAAGCCCAAATAAATATGGAGGATGGAGAATGTGCACAAATTCCAGAGATATAAATAAAATTACAATCAAGAATAGATTTCCATTACCCCAAATTGATGAATTGATGGATTTCTTAAGTGGTGCTAAATATTTTTCAAAATTGGATTTGAAAAGTGGGTATCATCATATCAGGATTAGAGAAGGATATGAATGGAAAACAACATTTAAAACAAATGATGGATTGTATGAATGGTTGGTAATGCCCTTTGGACTCGCAAATTCCCCTAGCACTCTTATGAGATTGATGAATGAAGTACTTAAAGAATTCATTGGTAAGTTTGTCATAGTTTATATGGATGATATTTTGATCTACAATCAATCTAGAGAAGAACACTTGAGACACCACATATTGGTTTTAGATAAACTACAACAAGAGAAGCCACTGATCAATTTGAAAAAGTGTGGTTTTGTGAAGACAAAATTGGTTTATTTGGGTTTTGTGATATCTAGAGAAGGCTTGAAGATGGACCAAGAAAAGGTTAAGGCTATAATAAATTGGCCTACTCCAAGAATGTTTTTGAGGTAAGAAGTTTTCATGGCTTGGCAATATTTTATAAAAAATTCATTAGCAATTTTAGTGGGATATGTGATCCAATTATAGAAACCATTGAAGGAACCAAACAACAATTTAAATGGACAGAAGCAACAAATAATTTTTTTTAATTATTAAATAAGAAGATAAAAGAACAACCAATTTTAGCATTGTCGGATTTTAATAAATTCTTTCAAGTTGAATTTGATGCAAGTGGGTCTGCAATAGGAGTTGTTCTAAGTCAGGAAAAGAAACCAGTTGCTTATTTTAGTGAGAAATTAAATGAAGTAAAGAAAAAATATTCTTCATATGACAAGGAGTTTTATGAAATTATTCAAGCATTGATAATCATGCCTTGCAATATATTAGCATCCAAACAAAATTAAATTAGAGACATGTCAAATGGATTGAGTTTTTGAAGAATTAAACTTTTGTTACTAAGCATATAAGTGGGCAATCAAATAAGGTAGCAGATGCATTGAGTGGAGTCAATTTGATTTTACAAGAGTTTCAAGTAAATGTTGTAGGATTTGATGAGTTGAAAGAAATGTACAAAGATGAAGTAGATTTTAAAGATGCTTATGCAATTTGTGAAAATCCAGTAACGAGAGACAAAACTACATGGTTAGATTATATGATTCAAGAAGGTTTATTATTTAAAGGCGGTAAATTATGCATTCCAGGATGTTCCATTAGAGAAAACCTATTGAAGGAAAATCACAGTGGTGGATTAGCAGAACATTTTGGACAAGACAAAACATTTTCTTAGCTAAGTACATTTTATTTATGGCCTGACATGCAAACTGATGTCAAGAAATTTGTTGAAAGATGCAGGGTTTGTCAGTATGCAAAAGGAAGAAGACAAAATATTGGATTTAATCAACCATTTTCAATCCCAAACCAACCATGGGACTCTATAAGTATGGAATTTGTGTTAGGATTGCTAAGAAATCAGCAAGGTAATGATTCAATTTATGTGGTTTTTGATAGATTCTAAAAAATAGCACACTTTATAGCTTGTAAGAAGACCAATGATGCAACTCACACTGCATATTTGTTATTTAAAGAAGTTGTTAGGTTGCATGGATTGCCAAAAAGTATTGTTTCTGATAGAGACACAAAAATTGTGGGTAATTTTTGGAGAACTTTATAGAAAAATTTAGAGACCAATCTCAACATTAGTTTAGCATACCACCCACAAATTGATGGGAAAATAGAGGTGGTAAATAGAATATTGGGAAATATTTTGAGATGTCTGGTAAGTGAGCATCCTAAACAGTGGGATCAGGTACTTTCACAAGTAGAGTTTGCATATAATGATTCACCTAATATAAGCACATGATTAATTCCATTTCATATTTTGTATGGAATGCATCCTAGAGGAATTTATGAGTTAAGGAATCTAGGAAAACAATAAATTAGAAGTGTTGATGGTGAATATTTTGCAGTAAGCATGCAATAATTGCAAGAAAGGGTCAAGAAGAATCTACATGAAAACAACAACAAGTACAAACATAACGTAGATTTGCATAGAAGACAACTGGATTTTGAAGTTGGAGACTTGGTCATGGCGCACCTTAGAAAAGAAAGGTTTCCTAGGGGGGAATATAACAAATTAAAACTTAAAAATATTGGACCATGTAAAGTGTGTAGAAAATTTTCCTCAAATGCTTATGAAATATAACTTCCAAGTAACCTTTGAATTTTTCCAATTTTTAATGTATCATATTTACACCCTTTCAAGGAACCAACGGATAATTTCATAGATGCACCTGCCAGTGACAACATTCAGACCATTGACTGGGAGAAACAACTACCTACAACATAGTAGAAGCAGATTGAATCTATCTTGGACCAAAAGGTAGTAAGGAAGACAAGGGGTAAAGAATATTTTTAGAACTTGGTCAAGTGGAAAGGACAACCACTTGAAGATGCCATACGGATGACAACAACAAAGATATCTGAGTATGGCACAAGTATTGAAGAATTACTACAACAAGCCCAAGAAGAAGTATTTTATTCCCCGAGAGTCTGATGCAGGGGCATACTCTACAACAGACTAGTATTTGACCTCTAAGGTCTTAGGAATTTTATGAGAGGAGTTGGTTTCCTCATTGTGATTTTTTTTAATTATTTTGTAATAGTTTTGGGTCTTCCAGAAGAAGGAAGGTTTTCCACGAATTTAATAGGAGGTGAAAGAGATAGATAAATTAGGAATTTGTTTGGATTAGATCCTATATTTCAGGGTCATAATTAGCTTGTTTTAAGTTAATTACAGTATTTGTGTAATTTTAGTTAGACTCGATCCTATCTATGTGGATTGGATCGATATGGTCCTTATTATGTTAAAATTTTGATAGGTGAGAGTAGTGTGTAGTGGTTGTGTGTGTGAAGTGAGTGCAAAGTGAGTGTGAAATGTGTAGAGACCGGGAAGGAATGAGCTTCCTATGTAATCTCATTTCCTTCAATTATTTAAATAAACATAGTTGTGAATCTATGTTCCTATACATTTTAGTTTGAGCATATCCTCGTTTTGTTTGAAGGATCGTGTGCATAAGGGTTCCATATTTGAAACAAAACCCTATTAAATCCATGTGTGGTTATGTTTAGAGGCGTGAATGGTCAGGATTAATTCAGGGAAATTAATCGGTGGTTCATAGCATTGTGGGCATTGTGCATCGACGTTTCTTGTTTCCTGGTCTTGGAATAGGCCTGAAATTTTAAAATCCTAAAGTCCAACACACGTGGAATAGAGAAAATGGAGAGGAGAATCATTATAAGGTGGATAACAATCCACCGTCGATCATGATAGGATCGACGGTGATCCTGTTTCAAATGATATCGATGAAGTATAAAAGGGGAATCAAAATCTTAAGATCTAACCGTTGATCATATTGGCAGATCAATGGTGTAGAATCAGCGCATACCAACAAAGTACGAGGAGGTTAATACCAAGAGGTCCAAGACCCTGGGGTCTGAGGGCTTGAAAAACATGGCATCCATATACTCATTCATGTGGTTCCACACGTAGTTTCGGTGTGGCCCACATGGGAAACCCCTTTATAAGAATTAGATGGTTGAGATTAAATTGTCGCATCTGAAGATCGACGGCCTTCGTTGCAGTGGATTGTGACCATCAGATATTTTGGTGTTGAAGGTTGTAAAATAGTTTGACGTCCCGATGAAAGATACGTCAGGATGATGTCCGGTTCAAGGGTGGCCAATGATTTTTATTGAGGATGATCAATGGTCCAGAAAAGTCATGTGATCCATGTCAACAACTCAGATTGATCAGGCACATCCGCACATAAACTCGTGCTTCTCAGCACATGGTTATATGATTAAGTATTTTTGTGTCCAATTTAAGCATGTGGTTCTAGGGCATGGTCACACAACGAAGGAAAGATCTTAACGCCTATGTAAGGTAAAATTCAAAATTATTTTAATTTTGAAATGTTGTTTGAGTAACAAACTCCGTAGAATTGTTGGAGTTCTAAGATAGAGAACCTGTCTGCAGATTGGTCGTCAGTAATTTTTCCCTATGAGCCTAAAATCTATCTCTACTTCATGCATATGTTCCAGTGGTATACTTGTGTGTAGCTCTATTCTTAGCTTGAATATGATGAGAAAATCGCATAACGTCCATAATATTTTCAGGATGTTTTAAGAAAAGCTCATGTTTAATGTCTTCATGTAATCCCCCATGTAAGCTTCCAACAAATTTTCATCTCTTATGTTATCGATCCTTGTGGTCAACACCTAACATTATGAATTATAATATTCAATATCACCTAAGTGCTTGATTCTTGTCAATTGACTAAAGTAGTCTTTTTCCCAAACTTTTCTATATTGTGCTTCTGAGTCTCTTGTCAATAAACTCCAAGTATAATGATAAGAATGGGACTTTATTTTGAGTACCCATTGATATCGTACAAGGTTGCGATGAAAATCATTTGCTTATCATCCATAATATTATGCAATTTGAAGTATTTCTCTATTTGGTTCACCCATGTAAAGACTTTTTTTCCATCAAACTTATTTAATTCAACCTTAGGAAATTTGACACCCTTGGGAACCCATCCATAATTAAATACATTATTAGAGTTAAATCCACCTGAAAATGATTATTACTATAAGGTTGTTCAACATGAATACTATCTTTATTTTCATGAGTCTCTTCAGTCATAGTGTCACTTTTAGGGCCACCCATCTAGGGTTTGAAATATGGAAATTTTCAATTTACCATCTTCTTTTCCATTTGATCCCTATTTTTGTCCATCTTATTTCCATTTGATCCCTATTTTCATCCATATTATTTCCATTTGCTCCATCTTATTTTCCATATCTTGAATTTTTCTTGTGTGTTTACCAACTCATTACTTTTTATTGACCTAACACTCAATTCATTAAGTCGGTTCTTCAATTTGGATAGCTTGTTATGTATCTCCTCATTTTCTTCATGAGTTATAGATGATCTTTCTAGAGGTTTAATTGGCGTTGTAATTTCTTTTGGAGCCATGTTGGATAACAATAATAATAATCCTTTATTTTCTCTTTATCACAAATTTTGAATCATGAAAAGCAGATCTTCTAGTAAAAAAGTATGCCAATTGTAAGTGGCGTACCTTTAAAACCTTAGTTGGGAGATTGTCTTGCTAGTTGCCCTTTGTCTTGATGTAACTATGCAATTTTGGCCCTTTTTATTTGAAATTTTAATTTGTAGTACTCTGATGTTTTTTCTCTTCAATGACATAGGTCTGATCAAAATTTAGTGTGCCAAGTGAAAGTTATGGTAACTTTACCAAAAATTATTGATTTTTGGTCCTTTCTAGAGAACGAACTTCTATGGAATGCCACGTGTCCAATATTTCATATATATTTATGAAATTGTTACTGTAAATACTCTAGTATGTCTTCTTTCCAAAGAAACTAATGGCACTCAATTTGGAATTTTCAAACTTCATATATGGCACTTTTACCAACAAAACTTAATTGAGACTAGTTTTAGGACTATTCACAAGCCCTCACTTCCAAAAGCTATATCTAAGAAATTATAATGAAACAATACATAAAATTTGTACCATATGTACCTTGTTATGTCTCCTTAGTATCCTCAATATTTGGTTTTCTTAATCATCCCCAAAAAAGGTTATAGCGAAACCAATATATGAAAATGTTAGAAGACATACTTCACTATGTCTCTGCAGTATCCTCGAAATTTGGAGGTCTAAATTGTCCTAAAAAGAGAATTATAGTAAAAATTTCAAGATGTCTCGATTGAAGGAGAAAACCCCTAGGATCATAAGCTCCAATACCAAATGTTATGAACCAAACTCCAAAAAACAACCAATGAATAATACACTTCGAGGCGGAAACCTCCTTTTACAATACATGCAATGCACAAGACAAGATGAGATACTTATATAAATGATTCTCCTTTATTATAAATAGGAGATAAAGTGAGCATGATGTAACCTACCACTAAGTCAACCTAATCAAAACTAATAAACTAATAATAAATTAGTGTTAGGTCCTTAGGGGCCTTATCAATAAAGCCTAATCAAACATAATATTTTCACACTCTATTACAAGTTTTTGTAGCAATCATCGTTCTAGATTAATACCACCAGAATACGAAGAACCCCTTCTAGATTTAGGGTTTTTAGATCTAATATCTAGAAGGTCCTAAAGCATACCCAATCACTTTTATAATGTTTACCATCCATAAGACCAATTAAATTTATCAAGAAAATAAATAGAATCATACTAAATATTCTTTAAATTGTCATTTCTATATATGAACATGATGGAAATGAAGAACCAAAATAGATATGATTTTCGTAAATCAAAAGATCATAAAGAGTAATTAAATCATTTTACGTAACTTAATAAATATCAAACAAAAGTATTTACACTTATCAAATCAACATGACTTGAGAACTTGGACACAATAACATCATTGCAACATCGATGAATGCCACCGATTATTGTGTTTCATTCTCTTCCAAATACATATTGGCATGAGTGACCCTAGTTTATAGAGGATATATGTTGAGTAACATAGTAATGAGGAGATACTTTACTCGTCTATATTTATCACCCATAACTTTGCATAATAAGCATACTTATTGACAACACTTGGAATGCAAGTTAGTTAAATTTTCCATTCAATTTTCTAATTGTGAGTGTTGCTAATAATTTCACATGAATAACAATTCTTAGTTATACATAGTTTATAAGACATTACCTATAATAAATTTGCTAATTCAAAAATTAACTTTGAGGTGAAAGTCCCCACATCGATGTTATAACATCATTTGTTACTCCATGACTAACATTATTGAGATGCTCAATGTCATTCATTGTGGGCCCACTTAACTTCTCTATGTGATTTCTATAATAGTAATGTGTCTTACTACTATAATGACATATCCCTATAATGTTGAAGTTGCAGAAATAGTTTAAATGATTCTCCCCCACTCATTGAGCCGCAAGATGCAAACACTGATATAAAGATGACCAAGGAGTCAACCCACCATTGCAAGAGACCCTTATCCAAGGAGTAAACCTACCATTGCAAGAGTCCTTTATCCAAGGACTCAACCCACCATTGCAAGAGTCCCTTATCCATTATTCCATTAGAAAAGTGAAGCAAAGGCATGAGTTAGACAATTTATATCAAGCAAGAAAACCAATCCTTTTGATCAAGGCCAATAATGTGTTGCAACTAGAGTTATTATAAAATCCTAGTGTCTAATCAATCTACTAGTTAGATTGAAATTTGAAATAAAAAATGGAAAAAAAGTAGTCGATTAGCATCATGATTCACAACAATAGGAAAACCTTTATCAGGTTATGTAAAATAACCAAATTGATATGTATTATGTTGTGATCAAAATATTTAGTTAGTATTTTAAAATTATATAAAGAGTCAATCATATAATCTGCAACCTAATGCCTACTCTTTGGATAATATGAATCAACACATAGAATATGATACTTTAACTAGTGGCGAAAAATATTGTTAATCACTCATGATGAAAGACTACAAATTATTCATATTCGTAATGATAATAAAATTCATTTTTACTTATTAGAAGAAGAAAAAATTCTCTATTTTAAATTTTGATTTCACATTATTACTATCATATTCCAATTCTTAGACAATGGAATGTTAGTGAAAGGATCGGTGGAGGAAACCATCTAAATAGAGGATGTTATACTACATGGGGATGTGAAGAAGTGATGTCAAGCAATGGCTATCATCGATGGTTTATGTATTATGGAGCCTCTAGACTCTACCTTCTCCAATCGTTTAACTTGAATGGACGGTAGAGAGGCTATCATAGCTTGTTCTCTCCCATTAACATCATTATTCAACATAATGATGAGACAAATAATATATGAACAAGAACCTGAGGTAATAAGAAGGTGCATATGGGAAGATCATTTGAAATCTCGGGGGGGGATTGACATTTTCCTAGAACACTGGTGGATAAGGGGAAATTACTCACTCATAGTTCGAGCTCTATTAATCAATATGGAAAATAGTGATTTGATGTTAGTTCCAAGGTTTAAGGGGATGGGTACACTAGCCAAGGAAAGAATGTACAAAAAATATTGACCACACCCTTGCAAGAGGAAGACAAGGAATGCAATAGGCATCATTGCTACTTACCAGACTAGGCACTTGAAAGCAGTGAAGAGGGAGGTCAAGGAAATGATATATAGGGTTAAGATGAAGAGTTCAAGTATTTAGGACGACGCAACAATTCAACAACTCATTCTAGACACTAGCTTCTCCAAGAGCAAGGAATCGTAGTACACCAAAATTATAAACCTATTTTGGAAGATCAAGGAGTTATTTACTCGTGGAATAGATAGTATAGAGATTCAGGGGAATGCAACACTTCAGAGGCTAAACCATATGGATTCCAAGTGTGATTCTTTGATTAACGATATCTGGGGCATTAAGTCAGAAAATGAGGAGGAAATGGAAGATGAGGCATATGAAGAGGTAATAAAAAAAAGGTCTCACACGTTTAGGATGGGATACGAAAACCTCCTAGACTATGGAAAAGGGAAACTTGTGGAATCCCCAATGATTTTTTCATTTGCATGAGGAGAAAGCGGATATTTGGTAGTGTACTAGATAGTTCAGAGATGTCATTAATTCTTAGGGTCCTGGGGTTGAATGCCAAACCACTCAACATAGTCCTCTTATTGACATTGCGGGAGTGTCGTCACTACAAAGTAAATTCCCAGAATATGTTGTCAGATTCTTTTATGGCTAAAGAAATGGTTGGTCAAGTGTTAGTGGAGGTAATTAGTTGCCTCAAAAAACCCATTTATAGTAACTTTTTTGTTATCAATAAAATTTCATCCGCAAGTGGTTACAAGAATCCAGCATCGTCAAATAGTTATGAGGTCACCCATGGACCAAAATTACCACAAAAGCATTTCCAAAGGGTCAAAAACTATACAACCAGTGACAAAATTAAAGTGCGCTATGACTAGATAGGGCGCACATGCACATGCGCAAAACAAAAACGCAAGAAAATCTCACATGCACCCGATGCGCGACTATGGTCGCTAAAAGCCACTCACATCTGAGAACGGCGCATTTATGAGATTGGTCGGCCTCCCACCCACTTCTGGTTCAGCTTCCAAGTTGATTTGACACTCAAATCTGGACTGGATCCGACCGGGTGGCTGGTCAAAGACCTAATAATTCCCTAACTAGCCTCTTTTCACACTATAAGCTGGTTGCACAATACCTCAAAGAGGTGTTATAAAACAAGGCCACGGGTGCACTTCATTCTTAAGGAATTCAATAGCAAAGTTATGCTGCTACTATTCTCTTGAGGAATCCTCTATTCTCATCAAGAGTATCTTAGCACCATTACATTGGGAAATCCATCTCACTCCTTGAGTGGATTAGCTTAGAATTCTTTCACCATTTTCATTCAAAGTTGTAAGAAGAGCTTATTTGTGGGGGTCCAAGAGCCCTCCCTTGGAGGAAGAAGGGACTCATAGTCCTCTTTCTTCTTGGTTTTTTATTTCACTGATATAAACCTTACCATTGGTGACATGAGTCTTATTGTTTATTGTGTTCTTATTTCCCTATGCTCATTAGTTCAGTTGTTATTTTATTTCTTAGTTTAATTCTTAGTTGTTCTTTTATATTTCTTTCTCTAACCCTTTTCCTTATAGTTGTCCTGCTTAGCAAACCCAACTAAGCTTGCAAGCACCTATGTTTTGCTCATCTAGGTGGAAAAAAGGTGCAACAGATTGGCAACTCT
The DNA here is from genome assembly GCA_010110895.2 of Picea sitchensis. Lineage (NCBI taxonomy): Eukaryota > Viridiplantae > Streptophyta > Pinopsida > Pinales > Pinaceae > Picea > Picea sitchensis. The sequence continues at coordinate 157,028 of SNQJ01S0038237.1, read as the reverse complement.
ACTGGGGAAAGGTATCAATTTCCTACCCCATTTGGGTTTTTATATCTCTTCTTTTGGTTTATTTAACCTGCAGGTGCATTAACCGGCCCAAGCCAACCTACAAAACATCCAATTCCAAGTTGAATTGAGAGAATTCCATCTGGAATTTTCTTCACGACCGTGTGTCTGTTGTGCACGGGTTTATTGGTCCACAGACGCGCATCGTGTGCACATGTGCCTAAGTCATAGTGTTGTTCTGCGCACCTGCACCCAAAATTTTGTTTTGGTCTACGCACAGGCACTCAGTGCACCTCTGTCTACACTGAGACCCGCGTACCTGTGAAGAAAAATACACATTGTAAGGTTTTTTGTGATTTGGGGCAGGCCCCTAGCCTTCTTAAAAGTGATTTCATGCATGTTGTAAGATGCACCACACTTAGTTCCCTCTTCATATAAAGGGATTAGTCAAAACACATAGGCACTTAGGGGGTTTAAAATCATTGTTTCCTCTTTTGCTTTCATTTTTCCACATGGATGGCTTGCTTTGACTAAAAGTATAAGTTGGAATCATTTCTAATCACATAAAACTTGCATTGGGACTAGAAGTTGGATAACATTCGCTTAGTATGCTCTTCTCTCGTGCTTCCAAGCGACCTTGAGAATCAGAAAAAGATTGTAGGACGATTTCATCTCCCTTAAAAAGACTAAAACCTTTAGGAGAGGACAACAGCCCCTCTCGGGACTCCTCTTAGTTTATTTTTCAAACACATCTTAAGATTGTAACAGGCCCATACATGCCCACATGATACAAATATAGGATAATGTTGAAATTTACTTTCTTAGATTAAATCACTAAGGAAGTTTAAAGGTTTTTGTAATGGGCCCATACATGCCCACATGATCACAATCTAGGATAGTTTCAAATATTTTCTTAGATTAAATCACAATAGGGAGTTAAAGGAATAGTAAAGGACCCACATGTCCACATGCTATTTTCCTAGGGAATTTTGAATTACGCAAGGTTGTACCAAAGGAATTTAGTTAATTAGGTAATCAACACTTGTAAGGACCAAGCGAAGTCCACATGCAAGAAGGTGACACCTAATTCATTAAAACTTTGTCACACTTTCACTCATTCACACACAAAATTCACTTATCACTCACATAGTTTCTTCTTGAAACGTGGAGCTCAAAGTAAGTTTCCTCCAAAGGGATTCTGAAACACCCCACCCTTTTCTTGACGAAACTATCCACTCCCATTTAATTTCAACGAGGTTGGTTCACACCCCCAACCTCTCAAACAACTACATCCAAAAATTTTCTAAAAACTCACTAAGTTTTCCTCCACAGGAGGTTCCAAAAGAAATTTTTTAGTCTAGGTAGGATTTCGGGGATAGGCATCCAAATAACTCCCCGTTATCTGGTTCTCACATTGTCAAAACAATAGAAGTTGTAAAATAGGGAACTAAAAATCCTCCAAGTCAAGTGTTCCTAACACCATAAGGCA
>SNQJ01S0038237.1:138961-155532 GCA_010110895.2 Picea sitchensis | reverse complement strand
GAGCCCTCCCTTGGAGGAAGAAGGGATTCATAGTCCTCTTTCTTCTTGGTGTTTTCTTTCACTGATATAAACCTTACCATTGGTGACATGAGTCTTATTGTTTCTTTTGTTCTTATGTCCCTATGCTCATTACTTTAGTTGTTATTTTATTTCTTAGTTTAATTCTTAGTTGTTCTTTTATATTTCTTTCTCTAACCCTTTTCCTTACAGTTGTCCTGCTTAGCAAACCCAACTAAGCTTGTAAGCACCTTTGTTTTGCTCATCTAGGTGGCAAAAGAGGCGCAACATTTTTTATGGCGACATTCGGTGGATTTTTGTGTCTCTTTGTTTCTTGTCGAAAGAAAAATTGTATGAATCCAAAGGGGGAGAAAGTCAACCTTATTCTAGGTATGGACGTGGGTTTAGAAAGAGTTGTTGAACCATCATCTAGAGCATTGGTAGGTAAGTTTATGGGGAAGTTCATAACTCAAATAGCTCTGTCTAGGTGTATGGATAGTTGGTGGAAGCCGATGTTGGGTTAATTCCCTAGTTCCCACATTCCCCTTGGATGGATCATAATCACCTAAAGACATTTGTCTGTGTGTTTGTAGACATCAATAGTGAGAAGACCACTTTACATATATATATATTATGAAGGGGAATGTTGAGTGGGTTTGTAGTTACAAGTAATGGGGATGGGTGTTCTGTAGGAATAGAGTGATTGGCATAGAGTGACAATAGTCCTCTTCATTTGGTATGTGTTTAAATTCTTTAGTTTTAAATTCTTCTAATTTTAGAATTCCATCTTCAAAGAATTAGGAGGGTAAGCCTCTCTCTCCTCCTTTCTCTCCAAGCCATAAGGACTAATCTTCTAACAACCTAGGGCTAGGAAATAAATCATCTACCTCTTAATCTTGAAGCAAGTTATCCCATGTGGCCCTATTATCGTTGTCTAGAGTCCTACCAAAAGGAATGAAGTTTTTATCCCAAGCCAAGAAACATCAATAGATGGAGAAAGCCCTCATCATCCAACACTCCTAGGTACCCATTAAGATCTAGGAAAGTCCCCTTAATCCTTTCAAAAGAAGGTATAGAAGGAGGGTTACATCAGTATGTAGATAAGGAGAATACCCCATCTTTAAGAGGCTGAAAATCCAATATATCCATAGCTTTAAACAAAGCCAAAAAATAAATTCTTTAGGGGAAACTGAAAACTCTAAATTGGGCTCTTAGATTCAATCCCACTCTTGAAAGAGTGCTTCATGATAGCAATGTCCTTCAACATAAGGGGTTTTCCTAGCCCCACTAAAAAACTAGACTTGAAAAGACCCTTGGAACTTCCTAAGGTAGGAGTCATCGTCATCCAAGAAACCATGGGAGAAAGCAATAAAATTAAAGAATATTTGGGGAAATGATGGAGTGGGATTTTAGAGGTTTAGATTCAAAATGTATATTATGAGGCCTAATCACTAGCTGGAGAAGCGATTTTTTCAGTCTAGCTAATTCAACATTTTTTGAATAAGGTATTAGAGCTAAAATTATTTAATCAATTTAATTATAGGAGAATAATTCTTCTATTGTTATTATTTGCATTTGTATGTGCAATCTATCATTAAGGGTATTGGTGTCCCCATTATATTTTCCTTTATTTTCATTACTCTAAATTTTCTATGTGTGTTACATCAATAATTGGAGTTGTAATTATATTTTGAATACATAAACATTGCATTAAGATCTTTCACATACTAAATAAAATAAAATATTAACTTTAATGACTTGTTACCTTTACATTAATTAAATATTATATATATAACTCTGTGAAGATGGCCGCAGGTCGAATAGGGTTTTTGTGGTGAGGCTTTCTGTAAGCATTTTTTAAGGGATTTTTTGGTGGGCATAGGATTAGAGAAGGGGACCATAGGGTCTCACATATTTAGGATGGGATACGATGATCTCCTAAACTATGGCAAAGGGCCACTTGTGGAATCCCCACGTATTTTTCGTTAGCGTGAAGAGAAGGCGGATATTTGGTATTTTACTAGACCGTTCAATGATGTCATTAATTATGAGGGTCTTGGGGTTGAATGCCAAACCACTCATCATATTCCCCCGGTTGACATTGTCGGAGTGTCGTCACTACAAAGTAATGTCCATTGGTTTGGAATAGGAATATTCAAAGATGCAAAAAGTGGATCACTATAGATCGTGGGTTGGGATTGGTGGTGCTTTGGACCACAGGTCGATCCTTTTGCAAATTGCGCCAAAATATTTAAAGCCTCCAGGGCCATTCAAGTTTAATCATGCTTGGGATTTTAATTGTATAGTGAGATCAAACTGGAAGACTTTTGATCCTTTACCTTCTGACTTGGTCATGAAACAACTCTTAGAGAAACTGCGTGAGATTAAAAAATTGGTTGGAAGGTGGGACAAGTCTTATAAGGAAATTTTTTTTTTCTAACGGAGAAAACAATTTCAATGTTATTCATTAAGAATCAAAAGAAAATTTCTAGTACATAGTATGACATATAAAGTCATAAGCCATGACTACTTCTGTCGAATACAATATCTCTTCAAAAAAATTATATCATCCACAATCCTATTAAAAAACATATTTTTTTATCAGTAACTGACACAATCTAATCATAAAACTAAATCCTATGCATCTAAGTGTAGCAATATCCAAAGGCCAAAAATCAAACTCCTCACAAAAAGAGGTAACAAGGATCCTATTTGAAGATAGAGTTCAGAAAATGAAGTAAGATCCAGATTTCATTACAAAGTCTTCTAAGTCTTCTTCAAAACTCATCCAACCAATCTGTTTCCCAAGAGAAAGCTTTGATAGAGAGTCTATCAAAGAGTTGTATTGTCTATGGACATGAAAACATTGTAGCCAACTGAAACAGTGCTTGAGATCCATGATCTTCTTCATCCAAGACTGCAAATTTAAAACATTCAGTCAAGAATAACCTTGGAGTCTCCCACTACCATTAATTCATAAATATGAACTCTCAAAGAAAAACATAAGATACCCCACAAACCAGGTAACTCTACTTTAACATTCAATCCAACTCCAACAACAAGATGGATCTTAAAGAAGTGATCACTACTCAACTTAAGAAAAATTCCAACACCACAATATCCACCAGCAACAGCTCCATCAAAGAAGTCTAAAGGTCTCTGACCAAAATAAATCGGGTTCATAAGAAAATCAAATTTTCCACCCTCTGCAAAACAGGGCATTTATTTAATAGCCTCCACAATCCTATAACAAAGACCATAATCATTCCTGAGAGAGTTCTCAAACAAAATCTTATTCTTGTAGAGCCAATTCCCCAAAGAACAAAGAGAGTCCAACCATCATGTGCCTTGGGAGAGCTATAAACCAAGACAACAAATTTTCATTTAAAGAAAGTATATTCCAATCGAGGATGATTTTAAGGATTGAAATCTATTTTAAAATGTAGAAACCTTAGCGAATCTTATTAATCCTTCCTATGCCAACTATAAATGTTTGACAATATTTTTGTAAAAATATTCAAATTTCTAATATAGTTTATATCAAATTTTGGCGATTTTTAAGGTAAAGTAATTTTGTCCTTTAGAATTTGGGCGAATCATTTTTAGAATTGCGAATCTTTTTTTGGTAAAAAACATGGAAAATTAGCCCATGAGCGAAATTTAGCCCCTAAAATCATCCCTGAATTTCCAATAACTATTGAGTTTCAATTGTGCACAAACCTCATTCCAAATAAACTCAGTAACTTCACAGGTCACAAATAGGTGTTGCATGGTCTCTTCATCCTTTAAGCATAAAATACAAACAGATGGACCAATTCCACCTTGGTGCCTATAGTTTACGCCTGTGATAATACAATCATGAAGACATAACCAAACAAATATAATAATTTTAACAGGAATCTGCAATTTCCGTAAATCTTTATGCCACCATTCAGGATCCACCATCACATTCTGAGCAACCAAAGCATCAAAATCTATTTTAACAGTGACAACACCTATTGAAGGATTCCAAGTCCAAACAATTGAGTCTTCATCATTGCTAAGAGAAACCCCACTACATCTCAGCATCAACAAATAATAATTACATTCCAAGGCCAAATCGCCATCAAGACAAAGATCATCAAGAGTTAACCAGTGTTGAGAACCTGACACATTTAACAAAGATGTATGACCAATATGTTCAAGTGAGGAGACCTTAAGAGAGTGAAGGTGATGAACAAGGGCAGATGATAATTTAAAAAAAGGTGAACTTCCCACAAATGCATCCTACCCAATCTTATCAGTTCTCTACTACAAATGGATCCATTTCCAGCATACCATGCAAGCCAATTCTTTAACAGTGGTAGAGAACACATAAGATTTCTCTAAAAATTTGAGGCTATAGTTAAATTATAATTCTCATAATGCAACCAGAAAATCGCATCCATTCCTTTAAGATATTTCCTTAACATAGCTTTGCTCCACATACTTGTCCCGAATAGATCCCTCCATAGTGACTTAACAACCAAAGGTTGAGCAAACCAAATTAAGTTCTGGATACCCCAACCACCAAGAAATTTTGGCCTGGAGAATCCCAACTAACAAGATGATAACTTGAGGACTTCCTAGCCCCCTTCCAGAGGAAATTTGAAAAAATATGGCGAATATTTGACTTGATTTTAGCTGGAACCTTAGCTAAAGAGAACTAGTAGACTGATAAATTTTGAAGAACAAAATTAATAAGAACCTGTCTGCCACCCAAAGAAAGCCACCGGAAAGACCAATGACCAACTCTCTTTTCGATTTTCTAAAGAATCCAATACCAATCAAAAACTCTATAATCATTGGGTTTCAGATAAAACCCTAAATATTTCATTCCACAGTCCAACCTAGCTATAGGTATTCCAAAAAGATCCTTAATCCTTTCTAGCTTCTCAGACTCAAGATTATTAAAAAGAAAGCAAGATTTATGACAATTTACCTCCATCCTTGAAGCCTAACAGAACACAAATAAAAGTTGTTTGAGCTCAATCCACTCCTCAATTGAGCCAACCCCTAAGATCACCACATCATCAATGAAAAGTAAGTGTGTTATGAATAAACCTTTTTCCACCTTAATACCTAATAATTTGCCATCTGAGCTAGACTTCTTCAACATCCTACTAAATCCTTCCAGCACCAGAAGAAACAACAAAAGAGAAAGTGGATAACCTTTCCTTAAACCTATAAATATTTTAAAGAAATCTGTGAGAGAGCCATTCACCAGAATTGCAAAATTAGCACTTGTAACACATCCTATGATCCACTGTGTCACCTCCCACTTTAGCCCAATTTGTATCAACAACATTCTAAGGATATTCCAACTTACTTTATCATAGGCTTTCCTTAAATCCAATTTCAAGATTAAAGAAGACATCTTCTTAGATTTTGTTGAATGCAAACATTCTTGAGCGAGACCTACAACATAAAAAACTAATATATCTTTCAAGAACCCAAATTGTTCCTCTAACATACAAAAGCGGCTTTGCTAGATATTGAGAAATAACTAGAGAGGATCATGGATATTGAGGATCATGGGATTCTTTCCTCAAAGGATTTGGACCATATCAAGGCCTTGGAGGAGAAGAAAAAACATTTTTTGGACATAGAAGAAAAGACTTCGTGCTTAAAGAGTCATGCTTCCTGGTTGAAGGTGATAATAATACAAAAAAAAATCATAAGTTTACGAATCGCAGGCACTATGTGAATGCTATTTCGGGGATTCTCCATCGTGATGGGGTAAGAGTCTCTTTGTTTAAAGGAATTGGAGGGGTAGGTATGGATTTTTTCCATTCTCTTTTCAAACAACATGATGATGTTCATATCGTGGACTAAATGTGAATCATTAGTCAATTCCATCATTTTTTCAACAAAGAGATGAATGATAGTATGGTAGAGGCAGTGACGATAGAAGAATTACAAGCAGTAATTTAGTCACTTAAACAAGACAAGACTCTGTTGGACACACCTACCACACTTAGAGGGGGGGGTGAATGAGTGTGGGGCTCTTTTTCCCAAAACTTCCCTCTTGCACAAAAACTCATCAATTAGCATTCAACATTTATTCATTACCCATTGTTGTCATTTATAACCAGTTTAGATGTGAGGCACATATCAGCAACATATATCAGCAATATATCATCAACAAGTCATCACCACAATGAACACGAAGGAACACAAGATGTACAATTTTATTTTTATTCTACGGACTACAATCCTTGGGGTTTATCAGTAACAATGAATAAGTACAACTCTACAAGAGCACCGGCTCTATATGCAAGACTCATCTTTCATTCGGCCTCAAGCAGTAGAGGCAACAATCCTCAACGGATATCAATGCATTACCATAAATAAAGAGCATGTGTGCAACTTTTAATGTAAACAACTTTTATCAATCAACTGTGCCATGAAGCAAATTGAGATCCAACCATGTACCAAGTATATACCAATCATGTGTCAACCACTCATCAACAATGACTCATCAATATGTACCAACAGTCAACTTCTGCACCTCATGTATGTACCCAACTCATCAACTACTTGTCTCAACCATGTACTCAACGTACCTCAATAAAAACCCTCATCAATTTCATCATCAAATTATTATTTGTAGCTTTGTAATAGACCTCGTGTTTCTGATCACGACTACGCAAACCTTCATTAACTTTATGGCAAGAAACTAGCATTTTCATCAAACTTTTCTTAATTCACATGCCTAGTTTTGGATTAGTCAAAACCTAACTTGAAGTAATGTCAGCTTTGAACCTGTAATGTATAAGATATAAAACTGATACAAAATTTTCTTTAGTGTGTTGTTTTATGCAATTCCTCCAGTGGCACTACTTGGAACCTCTCAGAGAAAAGGAGTTATAGCAAAAATGGCATACCTTCTTTAATTCTATATTATTCTAGAGAAGCGTGCTTAGAGGGTGCACCACAAAAATATTTGATGAAATGATGAACTATTACAAAGCATACTCTGGGTACATTGCCCTAATACATTTTGTTTCTTTGAATTTGGATCTGTTATGAATAAGTTACCAGAAAGCGTTTACCGAAACTTGCGATTTTGACTGGTTTAGGGTTGTACAAGCTACTATTACTCGCAGTGTAAATCCCAAAATGCAACGACCCACAAGCTGTTTTGAACTTTTGAATACTTGGATGTGTTTTCTCACTTTCATAGAAATTTCGGGATGCAGATATTATAGAAAAAAACTTTATAGCGAAAATGGTGGGATATTTTGAAAATAGCATGCAAAGCACCATCAAGAATTTATCCTTCCTTTGCATTTCGGCCTTATTTTCTTCTTTCCTCAGAATTTCGGCTTAGATATCGTTTTAAACCTCATACACCTATAGATGTTCAATATTATCAAGTGTTGGCTAAATGAGAGCCTTGCCTCTTGTTATACTCTCCAAGTAGCTTCATAAAACATATTCTAGGTCACTTGGCCCCACTTTCCTTATTTAGGATTAAGGTCCCTTCTAATTTCTCCATTATTATTGAAATAATGTTAACCCGTTTCTAGGTCACTTAACTGTGCCTTTTTTTTAGGGTTTAACCACTTTCCATAAATTTCCTTCTTGATTTTGTCACTTGTACTTTATCATTTCTTGATTTTGTCGCTTCTCTTGATTGACTTGATAATCCACCTTGAATAAATAATATTAACCCATTTCTAGGTCACTTAACCTATTTTTCCTTATTTTGGGGTTGCTCCACTTTCCATAAATATTCCTTATTGATTTTGTCACCTTATTTTATCTCATTTCTTTTTAGCTTCTGCTTTGACTTCTTTGACTTTGGGGGCTTCAAGCCTTCATGTGAGGTCACTATCTTCATAAAGATTGTAACTCTCAAACCGGGAGGAGTTATGTGACATTCCACCTCTAACCAATGGAATGACAAGCACTTTATCCATCTAGAATGGTTTTCACCAGTAATTTCCTTGATCTTCATCTTTCGTTATTCCTCAACAAACATGGGTCCTCCAACCTTTCTTCTAGGATAACTCCCAATCCGTGCAAAGCGTCTTCAGGTGAGGGATTTCATATAGAGGGACCACTTTGGGTTCATCCGTTTGTACACCTTATCAATCTTGATAAGACAATAATGAGCATGGGTCCCTCAACCATTCTTCTAGGATAGCTCAATCCATATAAAGCGTCTTCAGGTGAGGCTTTCACCATAAGGGGACCACTTTGGAGTTCATCCATTTGTGCCTTATCAATCATGATAAGACAATAATGGAGTCATCTATACATTTTTCCAACAATTGCATCATATGCCAATGGAACCACATCCCGATCCATCTTCATCGTCTATCAATGACAACTCATTTGATCCCATCTTCATCTATGCATTCTCATCCAAGGACAATACATATTATATTACATAAATCATCAATCAATCAATCCTTTGAAATCAATCAATCACTTGACATCAATCAATCCAAACCATTGGCATCAATGACAACATGATCCAACAATCTCCCCTTTGGCGTTGATGGAAAATGCCAACGTGATGTCAGCACCAATTACGGTATTTGATGTCAAAACATGTAGATCTGACATGTTCTACATCAATAGTCCATGTTATTCTCTCTCCACATCAATCTCTCCCATCAATATACATCAATCCATCCCAATGCTTGATTATCTATGACATCAATGGAAAGGGCCATTTCCCTCTTGGGGCTGCTCCCCTTGCTTGAACTCTCCTTGGGATGCTCCCTATACGATTCTTTGATCTTCCTCTGAATAAATCTCTCCCCTTTTGAACAACAGATATCACTCTGATGTAATGCTAAAAATACATGAACATATTCCCCCTGGCCTGACCATCGGCTCCCCCTGGAATTATGACTCCATGATCTTTCTTCAAATATAGGTCTCTTTTCTTGGTATGCATCTAATAAATATCTCCTCCTAGAATCATGGGAAGAATGACTCCCCCCCTAAAGAGGTATATACCTAACTTCTCTGCAAGATGAACAATATGCTACCGGATGACGATCCTTGGACCTGTTCATGCATCAAACTTGTGCCATACCATACATCATGAAACAAGATATGTACATCAATGAAATAGAGAATCATGAACAATATATCCACCAAATTGCATCATGTACCAAAATGTTCCAACCATGCACAACACCATGTACATCAACCATGTACATCAATAATAATAGCCAAAGATATCATCCATGAAATTTATCCACCATATGTCAACATGTGCATCTACCAATGTCTCCCAACATGTGCATCAATATACCAAACAATGTGCATCTATCAATATGCCAACATGCCAAACAATGTGCATCTATCAATATGCTAAACAAATACCATCCATGAGTGTACCATCATACATCATTACTTGCATAACAGGTATAGCCAAACCATGTCAATAGCTAAGATTCCCCCCTGATGTACACAATGACTATCAATATACATATCTCAATGTGTAGCCCATCCACATGAAAAATGCATGCACCATGATATCCAACAATACCATATGCTTTAATAATGCATCATAAGATATATTAATGAAACTTCAAAAGAATTACCGACTGCTCAAGGATCAACATCTATTCATACTCATGGGTTAGTGCCAATACACCAAGATTTTATTTTATGTAATCCATAGATGAACATGAAGCCACAACAAATAGTGTTAGAGACGCAACAAACAATGTCGAGACCACTTAGCAGGTTATACCATCATCAAAACTCCAAACATGTGCATTGCCTTTTCCCAAGGCTTTACAACAAACCATGCGACACGTTGCATAGCGAGTCTGTGTACCGCGACCTGTCAAGGTCGGAATCGTGGACAGCGGCTGTCTGCTTGTTACCTGCATGTGCCTTGGAAAATGGCACATTTGAACTTCCCTTCAATGTTTCATTATGTTATGGCTACTATGTCTTCTTCACTTATACGTAGATGACTATTGCTTCTCTTTAGAACTTTAGCTCTGAGTATCCATATTTTTCAAAGATGTCTCCTTTATTACTTCATTCCTTATTATATCCATGCTATGAATTCCTCATGTGGACTTTCTTCTTGTGTTCCCAACCTCACGGGATTTGTGGCAAATCACTACGGTATGGCATCTCATGGGATTCTGATTGAATAGAGAAATATGTCTTGTTGATCCGCATCTCCAACACCTTGTGGTGTTATAGAATCTTTCAGTATATCTTCTTTCATAATATCTACATTCAAAGCTTTTATATTATATGTGCATGAATATGTGTCCATGAAAATATACATTACCTTTCTTTGGTGTCCCCAGAATAGCTTCTTGATGTCTTCCTTGCTTTATTCTTTTGAAATTTTCTTTTCCTTGTGGCCAGATGGTTGCTTTGCAACATTGTCTTCAACCTTCTTTGATCTCCATCATGCTTCTTTGAGGTGCTTGATTTGGCATGTGTATCTTCTCCTTTGTATCAAGATTTTGTCCATGATGATCTTTGACTTTCAGGGCCCTCATCAAAGATTAGTGAGCTATTCAAGGAATTTGTTTGACTTTCCACCTTCTTTCTAAGGTCAACAATTTCAGCTTCTAACTTACAACCTTGACTCTTCATTTTCATTTATTTTGAATCTTCAATGGTTCTCTATTCTTTTGGCTTCTTCAATTTGTGTCTTGAGATGGACAATAGTTTCAAAACTTTACTAATTTCATCATCTATGCTCATGTCTTCTTTTCCATTCCTTTGATCATGATCTCTTCTTCCTTTTCTTCTAATTTAGGAATCTCTTCTTGTTCTTTGGGCATTCGCTAACTTCAAGATATTGCCTTTGACTCCTCCTAAGAAACTTCTTGGTATTTATCGGTGGATTATATAGTGTATTTATAAAATAATCTCTTCTATATCTATATAAACTCTGTTCAATTTCCTTTTGAAGTTTTAATAGATTTCCTTCTATTCTTTTCATGGGATAAATGCCATCAAACTACACAAACTATCTACATCTTCTTCTTCACTTGTGAAAAATTCATCATCATCATCATTGCATTCAAGGGCTTTAGAGTGTTCTTCACCTTCATTTGAAATATACTCCTGATCTTTGCTGTAATATCAACCACATACTTCTTTTCTTTTATTTGAAATGTCTTCAAGATCTACCTTTGTGCTATTATCACTTGAGTTTTTATCTTCATAGTAAACAATCCATTTAGAAATATTGCATTCAAAAGGTTTGATGATTCTACCTTTGATACTTGATGGAATGGTCTTCATTCCTGGCTTCTTTCTCTTTGCTTCTGATATATCTCTCTAGCCATAGATCCTTTGGCCAGTGGGTGTCCATACTTTCTCTTTGATAGGGCCGAGAGTTCACTAAGAATTGTCTTGAGAACAATGCATCATTCTTCTTTCCTTCCCTTTGAGCCTAGACTTTGACTTGTTCTTCAGCGGAACATATCCACGATGGTTGCCTTCCAAATAGGCTATCCCATTGTCTTCAAATACACTCTCATCTCTATTCTCCAAGTAGAATATTTTTCCTCATCAAGGATTAGAAATCCATCATACATTTGTGTCAACATGGATCTCCTTCAAACTTATTAAGGCTTGTAGTGAGAGCCAGCTCTTATACCAATTGGTGGACACACCACACATAGAGGGGGTGAATGATTAATGGGCTCTTTCCCAAAACTTCCCTCTTGCACAAAAACTCATCGATTTAGCATTCAACATTTATTCATTACCCATTGTTGTCATTATAACCAGTTAGATGTGTGACAATATGTTAACATATATCAAGGAATATATCATCAACAAGTCATCCCTACAATGAACACAAAGAACACCAAGATGTATGTACAATTTTCTTTTTATTACAGGACCACAATCCTTGGGGTTTATCAACAACAAGCTGAATGAGAGTACAACTCACAAAAGGCATAATCTATATATGCAAGACTTCGTCTTACATTCAACCAAGCGAGATGAGGCAACAATCCTCAGCGAGATATCAATGCAGCACCATAAACAAGGCATCAACCATGCACCAACTTGTTGCACAAACAACACATGTAATCAACATGTGCCATAAACAGAACATCCAACCATGTATGAAGTATATACCAATAATGTGTCAGCCACTCATCAACAATGACTCATCAGTAATAGCCTTAACATCATCAACTATACACCTCATTTGTAACCCAACTCATCAACTACTTGTCTCAACCAATGTACTCAACATGTACCTCAACCAAAATCCCTCATCAATTTCATCGTAAAAATCTTTTAGCTCTTGTAATAGACCTGGTGTTTCTGATCATTTCTGCAAACCTTCATTAGCTTTAACAACAAAAGACTAACGCATTTTCATCAAACTTTCTTTGGTCTCACATGCCTAGTTTTGGATTAGTCAACAACCAACTTGAAGTAATCATAACTTTGAACCTGTAATGTATAAAGATATGAAACTGATGAAACTGATAAACAATGTTATTCAGTGTGTTTTCATGAAATTCCTCCAAAGTGGAACTACTTTGGAACCTCGAGAGAAAGGCGTTATATACATGGCTTCTGTAGCAATTACGGATTATTCTAGAGAGTGACCTTGTGAGAAGTGCCCACACAAACTGTTTGATGAAATTATATGAGAGCTGTTCGCGAAGCATACTACGGACTTTACCCTAACCAACACATTTTGGTCTCATTGAATTTGGATCTGTTATGAAAAGTTATGACATTTTACCCGAAACACGATTTTGACTAGTTCGGGACTGGCTACAAACCCTATTTTCCACCAGTGTAACTCCCAAATACAACGACCAAAGCTGAATTTTGAACCACAGATACTTGGATATGTTTTCTCACTTTCATAACAATTTCAGGATCTGAATCATTATAGAAAAAAGCGTTATAGCCGAAAATGGTGAGATGACTTGAGAAATAACATACCTTGAAAGCACCATCAAAGAATTTATCCTTCCTTGCATTTCGGTCTTCTTTTCTTCCCCCTCAAAATTTCGGCTAAGATATCATTTTAAAACCTCAGACACCTATAGATGTTAGCCAATATCAAGTGTGTTTTCAAGATGACCTTGCCTCTTATTTATACTCTCAAGTAGCTTCCTTAAAAACATATTCTAGGTCCTTGGCCCCTTTCCTTATTTTAGGGTTGGGTCCTTCCTAATTTCTCCATTATTATTGAAATATTAACCCATTTCTAGGTCCTTAACCTATTTTCCTTATTTTAGGGTTAACCACTTTCCATAAATATTATTCCTTCTTGATTTTGTCACCTTACTTTATCATTTCTTGATTTTGTCACTTCTCTTGATTATTTAATAATCCACCTTGAATAAATAATAACCCATTTCTAGGTCCACTTAACCTATTTTCCTTATTTTAGGGTTAACCACTTTCATAAATATTCCTTATTGATTTGTCATTATTTTATCATTTCTTTTTAGGTCGCTGCAAACTTCTTTGACTTTGGGGGCTTCAAGCCTTCATGTGAGGGTCCTTCATCTTCGTGGAATACACTCTCAAACCAGGAGGAGTTGTGGAGCATTCCACCTTCCTAGAAATGAGCAACAAGCACACCTATCCATCTGGGATAGTTTCTGTAATTTGCTTGATATTCATCTCGTTATTCCTCAGCCACAAGCATGGGTCCTCCAACCTTTCTTCGGGGATAACTCAATCCGTGGCGATCTTCCCGTGAGATTTCACCATAGGGGACCACTTTGGAGTTCATCCATTTGTACACCCTTATCAATCATGATAAGACAATAATGAGAACATGGGTCCCCAACCATTATGCAGGGATAACAATCATGGCGTCTTCCGTGAGGGCTTTCACCATAAAGGGGACCACTTTGGAGTTCATCCATTTTGTGCACCCATCAATCATGATAAGACAATAATGAGTCATCATGTTTTAACAATGCATCATATACCAATGGAACCACATTGATCCATCTTCATCATCTATCAATGACAACTCATTGATCCATCTTCATCTATGCATTCATCAAGGACAATACATATTATATTACATAACCATCTTCATCTATGCATTCTCATCAAGGACAATACATATTATATTACATAAATCATCAATCAATCAATCCTTTGAAATCAATCAATCACTTGACATCAATCAATCAAACCATTGGCATCAATGACAACATGATCCAACAGACTCCATGCCCCAATGGATGGAAAATAGAATTTTATATTTCTTTCTTCGACATTCTGAAAAATTATTTGCAAAGGGTGGTCGAAGAATCCAGGTTGTGTGGGAAAGTGTTGGCAGCTTTAAATTCCACTTTCTTAACTTTTATTCCTAAAAGAAATGATCCAAGCTCGTTTGAGGATTTCAGACCCATATCATTTTGTAATGTGGTGTATAAAATTATTTCTAAAGTTATTGCAAACAAACTTCAAGGATGTCTGGCAAAGCGTATTTCAGAACAATAGTTTGGCTTTTTACCAAATCGACAGATTCATGATGCCATTGGGTCAACACACGAGGGAATGAATTCTCTAAAATAAAGAAATATTTCATATGCAATTAGGAAGCTTGATCTTTCTAAGGCTTATGACAGGGTGGATTAGACTTGTTTACATTTGGCATTACTTCGGGTTGGTTTAAGTCTGATTTCAGTAAATTGGATCATGGGTTGTGTTTCCTCAACCAATTTTGTTGTTCTTATAAATTGACCCCCTTCACTTTTCTTCATATCATCCAGAGGGTTGTGTCAAGGTTTTCCTTTGTCACCCTTTTTATTTTTATTAATAGCTGAAGGACTCAACAGATTGTTAATATCTGCAAAAGAGGAAGGGATTATTTGAGGTGTTAAGGTGGAAGATAACATATTTTTAACTCATATACTTTTTGTGGATGATGTACCGATGTTTTGGGATGGATATTTGTGTGAGTGGAGAGATTATAGAGGGATTAATGATACCCATTGTCTAGCCATTGGAATGGATATTAACCCCGAGAAATCATCCTTATTGATTAATGAAATTGAACTAGGAATAGAAGAGAAGATTATATTATTGTTTCCCTATACCTCAGAGACTTTAAACAAAGGTTTTAAGTATCTTGGTTTCTTTTTAAAACCAAATTATTATAAAATAACATATTGGATGTGGATTTATAGGAAAATTAAAGATAGTATAGTCTATTGGTGTCATAAATGGTTGACTTTGGGAGGTAGGGTTACTTTGATTACTTTTGTACTTCAAAGTATCCATGTTTATCGGTTATCGTTAGCCCATGTTCCTACGTGTATGCTAGAAAAAATTAGAAGAAAATGTTTCATCTTTATTTGGTCTAGAAGTAAGCAGAAGGAAGGAGTGCCTCTGGTGAAGTGGTGTTCTATAGCCAAACCAAAGAAGGTGGGTGGTTGGAGCATAAAAAATCCTTATTTATTTGGATAGGCACTAGCGGCTAAAAGTATTTGGAGGTTATTGTTCAATAATGGTCTTTGTGGAAGGATTATGCGAGGCAAATACAGGAGGGATCATACTTAAGATTCCTGATATGCATGGAAAGGAATTCACTAAAGGGGGTGTCTAATGTTTGGAAAGGTTTGTTAAAGGTGGTTCCTTTGGGTAGGAAGTGGGTAGCTTGTAAAATTGGTAGGGGAGATAAGGTGTGCATTGGCCCTAATCCTTGGATAGGAGATCCTGGATATTCTCAACTATCTAATGGATTGGTCTGATCACTACATGGTAAAGGTATTACCTCTATTGTTGATGTTTTAATTAGGGGTACCCTTCAGGGTTGGGCACAAGTATGGTTCAACGCGGAAGATCTTGAGCTTCAAGGCGAGGAAGCCCAAGAATGGAGTAACTTTTTGTCTCTTCTACAACATAGTGCAATTGTCCTGCAAGAAGTTGAGGACGAATTAGTATGGTCATGGAATAAACAGTGTTGAGTTCTTACGACAAAATTGGGGTATGAAGCCCTGATATCGAACAAATACTGAGAGAGAGATGATGGTGGTGGGGATCAATCTGGAAGGTGAAATACCTATTGAATATCCATTTATTCACTTGGTTGGTTATCTCAAATCACATTTTAACCTGGGATAATGGACATAAAAGGGCTTGGAAGGGTCTTGGCTGGTGCATTTTATGTAAAAATGTGGAGGAATTTGTTCGACATTTATTAATTTCTTGTCCATTTGCTCAAGTCTTGTGGAAGGATTTTTTACCTCTCTTAATTCTCGAGACAATGGAATCAGGTTTTGTTGATGAGCTTCTTGGAAGAATGGTTTAATGATGTAAATCTAGACAGTATTAGAAGCCTTCCTTTTTTAACAATTTGGAATATTTGGTTAGAAATAAACATGAGAACTTTCGAAGATAAGTCTCGGTTCTCAGGATTAATAGCTTCTAATATAAATCCTTCTTCTAGGGAATTTCATCAAGATCATAAAATTAAATCAACAATGATTCTAAAAGAGTTGATCATAAATCAAGATGTTGCTTGGGGCTTCTTTGATAGTGCTAGTCAAGGAACTCCAGGTCGTTGTGGGGCGGGTGCTATTCTATTCCTTACTAAGGAT